>VDFB02286438.1:0-28735 GCA_007258455.2 Sequoia sempervirens
TTATGGAGGGACCTAAAACCCACAACCACCCCATAGCAATTCTAAAGCCTTGAGAAACATAACTCTGATCCAAAATAGCAGAGTATTGAAGTAGAAGACCTCCAATGCCCAGAAAGCCACTCCACCTCTAGAGGAGATGTCACCAAGGGAACCCTTACTAGAGCAACAACACCACACTAGAAAACCCAAACTCCACATCCATAGGAGTGGCTTCCATCTCAATAGGAGCTACAAGGTAGAAACATTGTTGAAGAGCCATAAGCAACCCACTGTACTCTCAGAACCCTACTCCACCTCAATAGGATTGGGATCCACCTCAAAAGGAGAGGTCTCCACCTCAAAAGGAGACACAATCTACAAAGACAGCAAGAAAAAAAACACTCCTCAAGAAAGAGCACACTTAGCAACCTCTAGCAACATGAGCATTAGGTCCAACAAAGAGAACATAAACAACATCTCATCCATGAACCAAATTCCAAAAATCTGAGAAATCACAACACCTTTAAAGATCATCAACAACCCATCTAGGGCCTCAACCAGATTAGCCCAAAAAACATCTTGTCCCTTAACCTCCAAGGGTAGAGAAACAACATTATTATCAAAATATTTGCACAATAAAAATCCCTAAACACCCCAAAGCAGTAGCACCAAAGGGAATGAGCTCAGCAACAACAAACCAAGGAAAATCCCCCACCACCAACCAACCACTAACACAAAACTAACAACCATTTCCATAGGAAAGGAAGCTAAATCAAAGCACGAAACAGTCCTAAACCAAACAAGGTTGGGACTCCATGACCACCAAAGGAACATTCTTATAGAGCCCAAACACCACCAAACAGAAAGAGAAGGAGGATCTATAAGAGGAAAACATAGAAACAGGGCACCACCAACTAGGCACAAGCACTGGAGGGAAATGGTCCAACCTGAGAGAGCAAAACAAGCACCTTAACTCCAACATAGAAGAGCGGAGTCCCAAAAGACTACAAACCACCACTTTGCCAATGTACCCATTGCTATGGAGTACAAAAAAGAGGGGTTGTAGCACAAAAAGGAACATCCCCACCCAACAAAGGAGAAAGGCCAAGCACAAGCACTCAAAGGTAAAAGGAAACCCATAGACAAGACAGAGCCTGGCCAGAGAAGAAGCCACTACCTTAGGGACAACCACTCAACCAAGGAACAAAGAATCACAAAAGCATTCACCATGCCCAAAGCCAACATCACAGCAAAACAACACCCCTCCAAAGCAAAGGATTGACCTAAGGAGAGGAAAAAAACTATCAAGAGGGCTAGAGTCAAGCCCCACCACCAATGCATAGAAGCAACAGGGATGCATCAGGTCCAATGCAAGCTACCCAAACCTGAGCCCCAACGGCATCAAAAACCCCCACAAAAGGAAATTGGAAAAAAATCCACACAAGAAAACACAACACCCAGTAGAAAGGAAAGCCACATGCACATAGGAGCATCATCTTCAAAGACAAATAAAGCAACACAAACCCCCAAAGGAAAAGCAATGCCCAAACAAAGAGGCACTAGAGCTAGAAACCCAACACACTTTCCCACCACAAGCCATAAAGAAATCCCACACAAGGACCACCCGGTGTGAGAGAGTAATACTATTATTCCTCACCAAAAGTATCCAATATAGAATATATGCAAAAATTAGTACTTGAAAGCTGAAAATATCCTTTATCTCTAATACCAAATAAATGTGTTGGAAAGTATCTAACAAACATCTTACACCTTTTCTTTTAGGAAAGTTAAATTTTGTTTTGAAGGACTTACACTTTTGTTATAACAATTTCATATGCTTTAATTTCTTAAAATTTAATAGCTAGTAGCTTACACTTTTAGATTTAACACTATTATAATTTAAAATTAGGTGACATATCTCATCATAGACTGTAATGGAGTTTAGGTTCAAGTTCATGGTACTTGGTGTCCAAAATTTTGAGCCAATTATATATGCTCTATAAGCCCCTTCATTAAGGAACAAGTGTCTCATTTCGAAGGTTCAAGACCTCTTATGATGTCTCTTTATGGAGAAATCCAATCAATATTTTTAAACACATCGTGCACATTCATTATAGAGTATAATTATCATAGCATCTCATGGATCACAATCCATGGTAAGATATAGCTTATAATGAGATGCATCCACACTATTTTTCAAAACACTCAAATTTTCACCCCGGAGACAAAGCACTCAAAACCGTTTGACAGAATGTCTCAAAAGAAATAATATCCCATGGAAGGTAATTGGCTGGTGTAGGGCTTTATATTTTCTAAGAAAATATAATAGGTGGGCATAAGCAGAGAACAACATGAATATGTAAAGCCAAATACCTTGACCGGTGCTATTTCCTTCTTAACTGAGCAAACAGACTTTAGACATTCATCAAAGTATAAAGAATAGAAGAATATTTTCATATAGTGTGTTTGCCTTGTAAGAATATTCATGTCTTCTGTAATCATTTCCCATTAAACATTTCTTGGAACTTTCATGTGTTCGCATACAAGTAAATACTCTTATTATGAGTTGAGCATGCAGCAATAACTACTTTTTATCGATACAATATGAGTATAAAATTGAATAAAATTTCAGCAATTGTGCTGATCTAGAATCTTTTGCTTTGTGTCTTACACAAGTTTTCCATAGCCATTGAATTTTCTTGAACATAAAAATTAGAAAATAAATCGATCTTCCCTGCCTGCCTCACATTTTACTCTCTAGATCACTGAAAAAGGAATTATCTGATGAATCCATAATCCAACTGGAAGGTTCATCTTCCCATTAACATCAAAAAAAACTTTGTTGCATGCTAGATGAATACTTTATAGTTACCCTGTTGCAACAAGTTCTCATGGTAACCTCAAATGGCAGTGCTCTGAAAAGCACAGGCCAGAAAGACAACCACCCACTCTACCACATTGTCTAGAACCAACTGCTTAGGGTCCTTAATATGTCAAAATGTAGAGGGCTAAGAAGTTCATTGTGAATTGATAGATAAACTATAGGATGTGTCTTATAGAATATTTAAGCTAGCTAAGAGTCATTCAATTGGACTAAATTAGTTGAATTATTTAAAATGAATCCATGTTTGTCATTTTTCCTATGTGTAAATTGCCATAGTTATTTAATTTGTTATACAGCTACCAAATTATATAAAGTGGTGTAATGTTAATTAAGATGGTATTGAATATTGTGCATTATGATGGTTGTGAAGAAAATGTGATGATTGAGATGTTGGTTCACTACAATATCAGATGTATGGATGGAATTTTTAAGTTCCTTCCTTCCATTAGAATCATATCATGTTTATGAGAACTAATAACATATTCATGTAAGAAATAAATTAACGGCTTCTCTTTAATATTAGAGTATTTTATAAGTATCATAGATCATTGATACACAATAATTATATAGGTCACTTGATATATTGTATTACACAGGCTTGTTAGTATTTTTTTAAATGAAGTTTATAATTTTATAGTTCATTTAGGGGTGTGAATTGATTGATCAACAACTGGATGTGTGAACAATTAATTTCTGAGCTCAAATTTTATAAACTAGGGGTCTAAATGTCAAATCATTCACATAATATCTTAATTATTCATCAAAGTTCTCTTAGGATTAAAAATAATGATAACTTATAGTACTTTAAAATATCCATGGAATTTCAAGAAATGTAGTAAGATGTCATGAGAAAAATAAATGGCTTTAATATTCTTTGGTTTCTTTGAGATAAACATTCTTTGGTTTGTTGGAGATGAAAAAAATTGCAAATTTACAACTTTCAATTAATATAGGTGAACTTTTTTATGAACACCTTTAGTGAAATAGCCCTTCAAAGAGCTTGAACTTATGCTTGAGTTGAATAGCTAGAGTTTATAGTTGGGAATAAAAAGGGGGCTATTCTAAAGAAACAAGGAAAAATCTTTATAACTATTTGGTTGCGACATTACATTACATTATTTGTACAATCCTTTTGGTGGCACTAACCACATGCCATTTTTATTAAGTTAGAATCAACCATGATAGTTAATGAAGGTTTCGATAAACCATGTAGACTAAAATATAGCTCACTAGGTCTCTAGAAGAAAAAAGGTTCAAAATTATGAATTCACCCTATCTTGGTGAGATGGAAAATATTTATGTGGAACAAATTTGGCACTTGCATTATATTAAAATAAAATCATATCATCCCTGAGAGTAAATTTGAATCATAATTTACAATGCACAAATTAGGTTGTATCTTGGAAATTCAAAGTATGATACCAAGAGTGTTATAATTGAAACTTAGCTTTTTCATAAAGGTAACCTTGATAATTCACTCACTTAAATTCAAACATTTTTGCTGACCAAAGGTTTTTATTGATGAAGAGGATTGATGTCAAAGGTTGTATTTTTGTTAAGGATTTCTTGAACTATCATTATATTCCCCTTGACTTATCATTTTGAGTTGTAGAGATTTGCAGAAATATATGTTATATTTCTAGTAGTATGTTGTGTATCAGAAGTTTAGTATAGTTGCATACATGTATCTATGTTGGTAATTGTACTGTCATATCAATCCTATCACTAAATCAAGAAACATACATTATTATTTTTATTGAGTGGATGCTTTTCGAGAGTTGGTGTGATTGTTGTATGCTTGCAATATCATGCATGTATCTATTCACTATGACAATGGTGATCCAAAAGACAGTACCATAATGTTTTAGTTCAATATTTATCAAGTTCAGTGTTTCTCAGGTTTCCCATTTGGAGACATTATAGGCTCCGCAATTTTAAAGGAGAGTATGCCTACACTTGTTCTACCATATTCTAGAGTTTTTGGAGGATATGTTTAGCATGTAGAAATATTCAAGTAACAGAAGATTCTTTGTGTCTATCTATCATCCAATTGGTGTTTAATACTTGTGTGATTATAGCTAGTAGCATGCAAAATTCAAATCTTGTGTGTGTTTTCAAGATAGGATGTGATTAAGGTCCCTATTGTAGAGCATGGCATCATGTTCTTTTGGCAGCAAAAAAAATTGATTTTGGACCAACGTGTTACACATTTCTTGTAATTTGAATTTAGGTCCACCTTATGTTTTCCTGGCTATTTGCAGATCCCTGGCCGACATAGAAGAGTGTGAATGCAATATCATGTATATATTTCTTAGTTGTACAAATGCATTGAGTGAATGATGTCAAGTAGAATTATATAGGTGTGAAGAAAAGTTGTTCGTAGGTGTGAATTGAAGAGAAGATGGTGAATAAAATGAGATTTGAAACTGAATATTTTATAAGGAAAGAGGTCACATTTATAGTAACTAAGAAGAAATTTGATCAAGATTTTGATATTGGATCAGTTCTTGAAGAAGATAATTTTGTCAAAAATCTACAAAGGGGCTCTGGTAAGTACAAAGGCAAGTTACCTTTTAAGTTTTTTAATTGTGGTTAAGTAAGAAATTTTATGGCTAAGTGTCCCCATAAGGATTCTAACAATGTTGAGAAAAGTATGGAAACAAATCATTTCAGAGAAGGAATAAAGGTCTGAGGAAACAAAAGAGTTTCTAGACACTAATGAGGAAGAAGACTACTCTACTAATGAAGAAGATGAAGATATCTCTAGAGATGAAAAACAAAATGCTATATTCATGGCCTTTTAAACTACTAAAGAAGATGCAAAAATGGATTCTAGAAAAAATGAAGATGAAATAGATCTTGTGGAATAATTTTTTATGTGTTAGAAAAGAGATTAAGAGACTAAAGAAGAGATTTTTAGGAGAAGTGAAGGCTAAATAAAAACTATCTCATGATTTAGAAAAAGTAGACAAGATGATTATTAATCTGAAGACTTTGATAGAAGAAGGAAAAAGTATTGAAGAATTTTTGAATTGAAAGTTTATATCAAGAGACAAGAACTGTGAGAAGCCTAAAGAATAAATTGTGACAATAAGAAAAGATCTTGAGAAATTAAATCGATAGCTGCATTTGAAGTTTGGAAAGAGTACTGAAGCTCTAGATCAGATATTGGGATGTCAAAGATCTCCACATGTCAAAACCAGAATCAGTTTTTATGATCAGAAGAACAAGGTGATAGACCATTTTGTGAAGCTTACTAATGCAAATCCAAAAGTGACTAGTTTTGAAAGTACAAAAACTAATAGAATCATTGTAAGTGATGAAATTGAGACATAGAATGATAGCTTTATTCAAGTTCAAAAGAAGATCTGGATGATAGAGATACGACACCATGTTTAATTATCCTTTCTCTGGTTTATATTTTAATTGCAATAGTTTTGGTCATAATGCTATGGACTATAGAAAATATCTAGTAAGAAGAAATAACTTTTTCAACAATAATGCATTTGCACCTCTATTCATTTTTAATATAATTTGCTACAAATGCAATAATTTGGGACACATTGCTAGGAATTTTAGAAGCAATTTTTTGAGTCCTCCTCTACTATAAATAGGAAGGAAAGGATTAGAATGTAGAATTCATGAATTAGATAAGTTTTGGAAGAAGGTTTTAAAAGAGAAAAGTTATAGAAATCAATGATTGCTCAAACTGTACTACATACTCAAAAATACAAGAATATATGGATCATAGACAATGGTTGCTCAAGCCACATGACTAGAGATAAAAGTAAATTCATAAATTTCAAGAAATTTGAAGAAGGTTCTATGACTCTTGTAAATAATTCTATTGCCAAAATCACTAGTAAGGGTACTTTGAATCTTGATGGTGGTAGGACAAAGACACATAGTGATTTGTATATTGAAGGACTAAAATATAATCTCTTAAGTGTAAGTTAGATGTGTGATAAAGGTTATAAGCTATCCTTTAGTGTTGAAGGATGTAAAATTAGGAAATCAAGTACTGGAGAACTAATTTTGAAAGGAAGTAGGACAAACAGTGACATATATCATCTCAGTGAGCTAAATGGATAAAATTGTCTTACTTTGCAGAAAGAAGAAAGGTAGCTTTCACATAGAGCGTTGGGACATATAAATTTTAATGAAATTGTGAAGATTATTTTAGGAGGAATGATTTGGGATATTCCAAAGATTAAGAAGCCCCATTCTACCAATTGCAAACCATGTTATGATGGAAAATAGACATAAATCAAATTTCCTAGTAATGAGTATTCTACATCAAAACCATTGGATTTGATCCATATAGATCTGCAGACGTATGAGGATGAAAATTCTACAAGGAGATAGGTATTTCATGATTCTCATTAATTAAATCTTACACCAAGATAACTTGGATTACATTTCTGAAAGATAAGTTAGAGGCATTTGAGAAGTTTAAGCCATTTAAGACATTAGTAGAGAATGAAACCAGAAGAAGAATCAAGGTTTTGAGATTAGAAAGAGGTGGAGAATTCACTTTTGACACATGAAATTTTTTTTGAAGAGCATGGGATCCAAAGGCAATTTTTTTCTCCTAACTCTGTAGTAAAATGGAGTTGCAGAAAGGAAAAAGTGGACTATACAAGAAATGACAAGAATAATGTTATATCAAGAAAATCTACCAAACATGTACTAGAGAGAAGTGGTTCAAACTTTAGTATATATTCTAAATAGAGTTCATATCAGATGCAAGACTGATAAAACACCATATCAGTTATGGAGAGGAAAACTTTCTTTAGTTATGCATCTCAAGATATTTGGAAGCAACTACTATATCAAAAGGGATGAAGAAAATTTAGGAAAGTTTGATTCCATATCTAATTTCCAAGTATTTTTCTTGGTTACTCTTTGAAAATTAAAGCATATAGATGTTATAACAAAATACTAAAGAGGATTGAAGAAAGTGAAAATGTGAGAGTTGATGAAATAATTTAGTTTACTAGTATTCTGGAAGTAGAAGATGATGAAGAACCAATCCACAATAGTAATAAAGGTTAAAAAAAAATTATAAAGACTCTAGTAAAATGTGTTTAGAAGAATCATTTTGAAGATCAAATTATAGGAGATAAAGATAGTGGGGTTCAGACCTAGAAGATACTTGAGAAAGAAAATGAGTAAGTACACTTTGCATTACTATCAAAGATTGAACCTAAGTCTTATAAAGAAGCAAGCAAATAGAAAGGTTGGATAGAAGCTATGGAGGAAGAGATGAATTAGATCAAGAAGAATGGAACTTGGGAATTGGTCCCAAGACCTAAAGGTAAGAATGTGATTGGAACCAAGTGAGTTTTCAAAAAACAAGCTAAATAAAGAAAATGAAGTGATCTGGAACAAGGCTAGACTTGTGTAAAGGATACATGATCAGGTTGAAGGTGTAAATTTTGAAGAGACATTTTCTACAATAGCAAGAATGGAAGAAATTAGGATGTTCTTAGCTCTTTTAGCATACAATAATTTTAATGTATACCAAATGGATGTTAAGTCAGCATTTCTAAATGGACAACTAGAAGAAGAGGAATACATTGAACAATCGAAAGGGTTTCAATGTTTATAAAATCCAAATTATTTGTGTAGATTGAATAAGGCTTTATATGAACTCAAAAAAAACTCCTAGAGCTTGCTATTCAAGGTTGTATGGGTACTTGTAGCAGCAAGGGTTTCAGAGAGAAAGTGCAGATAGTAATTTGTACATAAAAATAAAATGTGATCAACTTTATAGTTGTAGTCTATGTAGATAAAATTATTTTTGGTGGTAGTAGTGATGACATGTGCAAGAAGTTCCAAAAGGAAATACATAATGAGTTTGAAATGTCAATGTTAGGAAAATTATCTACTTTCTTGGGTTTCAAATTACACAATCAAACAAAGGAATATTCATTTCCCAAAATAAATATATAAAGGAGATGCTAAGTTTGAGATGGAAGACTTCAAACCAATGGGTACACCTATGGTTATAGGATGCAAGTTGAGTAAAGATGATCAATCTACTATAGAAAACCAAACCTTGTATAGATCTATGATTGGTATTTTGTTGTATGTGATAACATCTAGATTGGATATAATGCAGGTAGTTGGGATGGTTACTAGATTTCAAGAAGCACTTAAGGAAACTCATATCAAAGCAATAAAGAGGATATTCAGATATTTGAAGGATATAATGGATTTTGGACTATGGTATCCAAAAAGTGAAAATTTCACTTTGATTGCATACAAAGATGCATATTGGGCAGGAAGCATAAATGGTTGGAAGGGCACAAGTGGTGGATAATTCTTTCTTGGTGATAGTTTGGTGTCCTAGTGAAGCAAGAAGCGAGACTCAATTTCTTTATCTACAGTAGAAGAAAAATACATTGTTACGGCTTCATGTTGTACTTGGGTGCTTTTGCATAAAGAATTATTTGAAGGAGATGAAGATCAGGTTTGATGAACCTATTTCTATTATTTGTGATAACACCAATTTCATAAACATTTCAAAGAATTCAATAATGCACTCAAGAAAAAAGTACATTGCAATCATCATTTTCTAAGGGAAAAGGTTGTAGAAAAGGAGGTAAAGTTGGAGTATATTGAGACCAAGGAGCAAGTAGCGAATATATTCACAAAACCACTTCCTAGGGAGACATTTTAGTTTCTCCATCAGAACTTGGTACTTATTACTCCCTCCTCTTGAATCAAGAGGAAGCACATGTTGAGGGGGAGCTTTGTCTCCCTACCACAAGAAGGTTGGGTATTCTTGTAGAATACTTTCAGAAGCAATGATGCATGGACTCAAGAGGATTCTATCTAGGAAAAAAAAATGGATTGTGTAGAGTACCAAAAATGCAAAAAGGGGAGTGTTGACTTTTTCCATTGATATAAAAGGGGGAGAAAGTGAAATTAAAGTGTTTTATCTCCCAAGGGGGAGAAAGTGGACTCAAAATATTATACCTTCCAAGGGGTAGAAATCAATCTAAGGGCGGGGGGCATGAAAATGTCTCCGTGTGTGTTCGGTTAGTTTTATGGGTGGCCCAACATTTTTTTGTTTCCCATCAATGAAAAAGGGGGAGATTATTGAACAAAGGTTGTCATTAATGTTAAAGGTTTCCTATGTATCAATGAGTACTTGAACTATCATTATATTCCCCTTAGCTTATCATTTTGAGTTGTAGAGATTTGAAAAAATATATGTTATATTTCTAGTAGTATGAACATTGTGTCTCAAAAGTTCAGTATGGTTGCATGCCTATCCATGTTCATAATTATATTGTCATATCAATCATATGACTAAATCAATAAACATGAATTATTATTTTTATTGTGTTACTACATTTTGAGAGTTGGTGTGGTTCTTGTTTGCTTGCAATATCATGCATGTATCTATTCACTTTGATAGTGATGGTCCAAAAGACTATCCTAGAATGTTTTAATTTAGTAATTATCAGGTTCATTGTTTCTTAGGTATCCCTTTTGGATATGTTGTAGGCTCTACAATTTGAAAGGAGAGTATGTTGACACTTATTCGACCATATTCTAGAGTTTCTGGAGGATATGTTCAACATGCAAAAATATTGAAGTGACATAATATTTTGTGTGTTTGTTTGTCATCCAATTAGTGTTTGAGACTTGTACAGTAACAACTAGTAGCATGTAGAATTAAAATCTTGTGTGTGGTGTTAAGATAGGACCTCATTAAGGTCCCTATGGTAGTGCATGGCATCATGTTATTTTGGTAGTAATAAAATTTGATTTTGGACCAACATGTTACACATTTCATGTAATTTGAATTTAGGTCCACCTTATGTCATCTTCACTATTTACAAATCCTTTTCTAACATAGAAGAGTGTGAATGAAATATCATGTATATATTTCTCATTTGCATAGGTGCATTGAGTGAGTGATCTCAAATAGAATTACAATGGTGTGAAGAATAGTTGGCCACAAGTGTGAATTGAAGAGAAGGTGGTGAATATAAAAGGGAGAGTTGAATTTCAGTGTGTGTACTAGTATCAGAAGATCTTATGCATTGAGGAAGAGTGTTAGTTGTAACTATGGAACATGTATAATATTTATAGAAGATTTGCAAGCATTATCTCTATATTCTGGTAGGACTAATGTTCTACTTGTTATGATTCCATTTGGGGATTGGTGTCTCTAGTAGGTTGGTGCCTACAAATACATTAGGGGATTGGTGTCCCTAGTAGGTTGGTGCCTACTTCAAATTGTAAAATTCACTTGTATATTTTCACTTTGTGAGTCTGTATTTGGATAATAGATCCAAGCAGTTATTCTCACATGTGATTTTTCCCATCTTGGGTTTCCATGTATATCTTGTGTTCTCTTGTGTTTATGTGTTCTCTTGATGTTGCTTAGTAGTATTGAAGATTCATGTTTTATGTTTAGTTACTTGTGTTGGGTTTAGTTGTGAAGAATAATATATTTTGATAACTATGTCTGAGTTAAGAGTTTTGAATTGATTAGATCTATTGATTCACCCTCTCTTAGTAGATTGGTTTCCCTTCAATTTCATGGTTGATGAAGCTCAATAAATAGAAATTTATACATCATAATATCTCAAATAAACTTGAGAATAGATTTAGTAGTATTAAAATCAATCTTCTATTTAGCTAGCATCCTCTTATACAAGGAATTTGTCTTTATAATTAAGATTTAGTATCATGTAAGCTATTTTTTGTTTGGATTTGTCTCTATTTTGAAAAAATAATTTTACCATGATTTATATGTCTATTTAAAATTAAAACTATGATTTCTTTCATATATCTATTAAACAAGTGCATTGGGTCCTTTACCCACAAGTCCTAAAATTATTTTCACATCATAAAATTTAGAGAATATCATCTTGCATTATTTAAAATAGCATAATATTTTAACATTAAAAACTCATTGGTTTGTCTTAGCATTAGAAATGGGGGCATGTCAATTTTTTACAAGGGGAGAACCACCTAAAAAAATACTAATTGCTCTTTCATGGTACAAAAATGGTTATGTATAGTTCTACCATATATGTGGGTTAGATTGACCAAATATATTAAAAAGTTAATTTGATGATGTCCATTTGAAGTGTCTATAGTTACAAAAAATATTAAATGACATATTAAAGGCCTTCACTTATCTTCAAAAGTTGAAATTCATTTTATAGAGATCTCAAGCCTAATCACATTTGTGTAGATAATGGTGTCATAGTCAAATTGAAAAATATTAGACTACATTTGTGAATGAAAATGGGAAACTCGACAAAATGATTCTATATGGTCTCTTAGGATCACTATTGAAGACTTTCCTATGGTGAGCCTCCTTACATGAAGAAATATATATAAAAAAAAAATGAATGAGTCATCTCATTAAACATGGGCCTTGATGTCTCAACAAGATTAAGAAATAACAAGGAATGGGTTAGCTATAGATATTGGGTTCACTCTAGTTAATATAGTTTTTATTCTAGGTGGGTGTACTCTAGTGAAATTAAATGTAGGATTAGTTCTAATGTTTCTCTTTGAAGTACTCTATGCATGGTAATAATATGCTATTTTTATATTCATGTTCAGATGCCTAAAAATATTACCATGTCTTATTCTATTGTACTTTGTTATTGGAATTGATCAACCCAATAACTTTGTACATGTGTCTTACAAAGTATTGTAAATGCACTGAGTACAAGGTGGCATGAGTTGTCATTCATGACATTGAGCATTGATTTGATGAGTTATATTTTGCAACACCTACCAAAGAATGAGTAGTATATATTGGTTCAATAGGAGATCTAGTCACAGAGGACCCTTAAGGGAAATTTTTTAAGATATACTCTAGAGTCTAATGGTTTGCTAAGTCATAAAGGGTGTATCTATGCACATACTTAGTGTGGGTGACCTTTGTGTTGGTTATTTTTTAAATATCCAAACTGATCTTTAGAAATACCTATGGACTTTTCCATTTCCAATACTTAGTACTCCAAAGGGATTGGCCAACGAATGAGTAAAAGCTATGATACTTCTACTCCTACACATTGGGCTCTGTTAAACCCAGGAGGGTGATCCCACAATGTATACTCAAGAATTTATATGACTACTACTCAGATACATGGTCAATAATAGATCATTCTCATAAATTTAATCAACAACATAGCACATAAAATAATTTGGCAGCTCATTTATTGATATCCTACACTTAGAGCATGAGAAGATAAAACTCAACAAAAAAAACTGCAGTGGTATCCATTTGACAGTTTATAAAATAAAGGTGATTAGTTGATGAATCAACTAAGGAATTGAATTATGAATACTTTGCACAAACTAGTGTATTATTCCAATCATGGATTCAATATCAACCTATGCAACTAGACAACATCTTATCAATAGCAACCTACAATCTCAAGAAACACTTCTTTACAACATTCCCCTATTACATTAATGATCATCACTGCTTACAAATATCCTCGCACCTAATTCTTATGAGCTAACAATATCATCCAAGCATTTACATTAATTCATTTAACTAATAATCATAAGTGAAATTAAACATCCATTGAGAAACAATAGAGAAAAACAAAAGGAATCCTAGATTACTTTCATTCATAACTCATAAAACGAGTACAAGGAGAGACAATAGCCATGAAATTGGTATCACTCTGTATTGTATTTGCTATATTGTTATCAAAATTACATACATAATAACAAAACTCTAAGCTTAAGACAAAACCCTAAAACATGCTTGATATTCTTTTTACAATTCATAGTGTTGAATGCAAAACAACGAACTCCTACTTTTTGGCCCTAAATTCCTTCTTATAGAAATGAAGGAGCAAAAACAAGCCTCATTCCAGAAAGTACACATGTCAATATTCTATTGGAATGCTTATAATAAGATTCCCCTATTTAGTTGCATTGTATTCCCAAGAGGTGGGAAACATGTGGGGAAATGAAAGTGTTCTTCATTCGTTGTTGGAGATCCGGTCCAATTTTCAAAAAGGTATCTTCAAACAGTTACCTCAAAATTTGTGCCCATGCACACAAAGTGAAAGAAGGAAAGGATGACATAAATAAGAAAGAAAAGACAAAAGATATGTCCACATATGCAGCCTTGTCATCAATTCAACTTGAAGAAGATGCACTATATTTTCCATACTTTATCAAAAGCATAATTTGTACTAAATCCAAGCTATGCAGTGCAACTCTCACTTATCCATTATTAATCATGGTTGTAGACTTCAAAGTTTCAAATCACCACCCTGCCATTTCATATCATTCCACCACTCCTTCCAATAATTTCCCTTTCCATGCTTGGAATTCATCTTAAGTGGGCTAATTGAAATTCATGACTTCATCATCCCTTTCTCTATAAGGTGCATACTTGGTGACAATTTGGTTAGTTGTATTATCAAATTCCAGTAGGACAATCTCAGCATGAGATAAAATATCCATATTTATCTTCAATGTGTACATATCAAATTTCTAACAAATTGACACTACTTGATCTGAAATAACTTTATTGGTTTCATTTTTCCACTCCTGTAGAATTTTGATGTTGTTATCATCATCCCTTAAAATGGATGGAAGAAGGCCATGATGCAATTCATTGAAGGATTTTACCAGCTCTTATATTTTCTTCTCCAATGGTTCAATATTTCCCATGTATCCTTCAATCTTACAAGTACAAGAACCATAGTAGGTTTAAACTTTTCAGGTGGATTGGCATCCTACTTAACTCCAATTGACATCAATATCAATTCCTTCTTCCTAGGGATCCAAATTTCCGTGAGTGGAATAGCTCTTTCTCTGTCATTGTCAAAATTCCTAATAGCAACCACCATGGATGAATAACTATAGTGAATACTATTTAGCATATTATTCACTCTTTTGTTCAAATGTTCCAATATTGTAGTGACAATCTTCATGTTTCTCTTGAAAATCTCTTCATCATGATTATCAAATTTCTCTTTATATTCATTTAGTTGCCTAAGTAACTCTTCCTTGTTGATATCTTTTTCGGCCTATGGCCCTTCTAATGTATTGGGTTCTACTATTGAAATGGGCACACTTCCCATGTTGTATAGAACAATTGCCCATGAAGAACTTACTTCAGTAGTAAATTATGGGGTACAGCTTCTTGTGAAGTGGTCGGGGAATCAACATCACTCTGCTTAGGATTTTCAGGTTACAAACTCTGCAACATATTTTCCAACAATTCTACCTTTGTTTGCAACTACATATTATACTACTCAAGCCTTCCATATTTAACTAGTATATTATTGTAATATGTCCTGAGCTTATCCTTTTCTGCAGTCACAGATTCTACAGTGCCCCTTGTAAATTGTGCAACATGAACTGACACATTTTTTTCCTCTAAAGCTGATGTTTCTGACACTCTTTTTTATTATAAGGCCTCCACCATAGTTAGGTGTAGGCTCAGTAATATCAAGCTTTCTTGTGCTTGGGGCTAGAGACGATATAGGAAAGGCTTCCCATTGCTCACTAAAAGAAGACCCCTATAGTGCAAGTGCAGCTTCCTCTTCTATATCATAGAGAGGCCTATCACATTTCTTTATGGTGTCGAAAGCTATGGAAAAAGCTAAATCCCATTCTAGAAGCAACAAAATACCACTATTCCTTACCAATTGTCGACCCTCTTTTGCAATCATCTTTCGAAATCTAGCTCTCATTTCATTTAAAACCTTTTTTTGGATGATGGAATCTAGAAATTCTAGATGAAGGCTTCTTTCTATAGCTAGTTTTTTGAAATATTCATCTCTTTTAGCTCTATATGCAAATTCCATAAAATGCTGAGACTTTACAAATGATTCATCATCTAAGAACTTTGCACATGCTTCAACCCGCATATCATCTCTGACATTGAGTCTCGTGAGATCAACTTTACTAAATCTCATACTCAATTGATGTGTCACCCTTACTACTAGTGCAATGGGCACTCCTTCTTGTATTTCCTACTCTGACACCCAAATATCATCAACATAATCCACTAGACTAGTCACTTCAACCCTTTATCTTTTCAATGGTGGCTCCCTTGGTGGTAATTCACTAGGTGGGGGAGAATCAATGTCCACAATTTTAGGCTCTATTGGCCTTGGAGGAGATGGTGGTGGTACTTGTGGAATAGGAGAAGGAGGCTTATATTCCTCTTGTTGAGAAAGATCAAAAGTTGCATATTTTTTCTTTTCCTTACCCTTTCTCCTTACAAAGAACTTTAGTCTTGGTTTAAGGGCTTGAGATGTAGATTTTTCTCCCATAGTAAGGATTTCTCCTCCACTCTATTCTTCTACAATTGGAGCTTTCCCCTAATATTTACTTATCATCCATTTAGTTTCAAGGTGGCCCACTATTGATTCAAAATTCATTGATACATGCTCCACCTTTTGTATCACATTTTCAGTCTCTAGGAGAACCTTGAAGTCGGGTTCTTCTTGCTTTATCTTTCTTTGCATCTTATTGAAGGAAATACACCTTCCTCTTCTTTTTTCCTGCTCCAAAAGGTCAAACTTATTTCTTATCACATCCTCTGGATATTAGAAAATGTGTATAAATTTGTAGCTCTTGTTTCTTCCTTTCAACCAGGCCATAAAACCTTCAGGGTCATATTTGGATCTCTCAACTAACCTGTGCATGCGATAGGTTTTAAGTATATCATGAATCTTATTCAAACCTCCCTTGGTCATTACAAAATCATAAAAAAAAGTGTACAAAAGAAATAATTTTCCTTTTCCTTGATTCAATAGATGTTCATTCTCTACACTTCCCAATTTCCACATCACCTCAAGGAAACCAATTGTTTTTGGCACAATCTTTGGTAGTAAGTGAGGTGCTACCATAGAGCCATATACTCTTAAGATAGTATAATAATGGTATGGGATAACATCTCCCCAATTATGATCAACTCCAAGCTCAATCCTTCTCTCTTTAGGTCTCAAGAAATCATGTAGGGCTATGGGAATTCTAGGTACACTCACAATTAAGACACTCCTTAGTTTTGAAGAAAACAAGTTCTGAAATGTCACATAATAATATGTTCTATCATCCTTGTCTAAGGCAATAGTCCAACATTGCATAGGAAACTCCAATTTACCCTCTCTTCTTTCCAAAGCCATATTAGGCCTAAAGAAAATTGCACCTCTGAACAAAAACATATGCATCAATAATGAATACCAACTAAATATCACTCCCAATTCACCTTTCTTCAACCCTATCAATCCTTCATACATTATTTCTGAAAGAAACCCTACATAACCATACACTGCACAATATTGGGGGTGTTGAATATGGGCAACCATATACATCCATTCCATTGGTATTCCCGTGACAGGATCATAACCAATTATTTTGCAAATAGAATAAAAAAAAATTTTGAAGTAGGGAACAAAATAGCTAATAGGGAAAGGATCTTTATCATGTGGCCCTATTATGATCATTCGACCTGCAATATCTACTAGAAATCTTAGCAATATGTGGACTATGAATGCAATCTTAGTTTTATCATACTCCTACTTAAGAGTGTTCTCATTTATCTTATGAATTTCATCACTCCATCTAGTGAGCTTGAAAACACGACCTAATTCCTCAGTAATTTTGACCATTTCTTTCCCATCATATGTTCTTATAGTTCTTGTGACTAGGTCATAATTGGTAGCTACTGCCTTAAGCAACTCAACATCCATATAGACATGTGGTACAATCAACTTTCCCAGGTCACAGTTCCAAGGGTTCCCTACTAGGATACCCATGTTTCTATTCTTGAACCAGCTATAAAATAGTTCCCATCCAGTATAAGGCAATTTGATATCCTTAATACAATAGTTCTTGTCAACCAAACCCTCTACTACTTGTGGACCTCTGAGAAGCAGTTGGCCCTTAGGTTTATCACTGGTCGAGGGTGGTAACTAGTCAATGAGGTATTTATTCAAAGGTCTCTTTGATCTGATGTTAGGATCTAAGACCGTTGCACGTGAATAATAACTTTAACCATGATTAAACTGCTTAAATAAACATAACCAAATTAAAGTGAAGAGATTGACATAAGAGATAAAAGAGAGAGAAAACAACACAAGCTGAAAATGGAGTTCTCCAAGATGGCTACATCTTCGGGTCCTCTCCAACAGAGTGACTGATCCTTGATTATGTTCTAGGAACAATTGCAAGGATCCTCACAACTCTCAGATGATAATGAATTACAAAGTCCTCCCTCACAAGTAAAAAAAGCTTGACTTCAAGCTCCCAATGTACAAAGAAGACAATTCACCATCAAGTCCTAGCCCTCATTTCTCAAAAACTCTTTCTCACCATTCTCCACTCCCTAGAATGATTCTCACAAAACATAAACTGAATTCTGAATGCATACACTTGCATTCTCCTTCACATCACCTGATTGAAAAATCAAAGCCATTAACTCCCCTTTTATACATAATTTTCCCATATGGGGTTAAACCACCATATTTAATAAAATAACCCCCTTACAACAAATTTCCCAAATAAAACAATAATATCAACCATTACCCCCTTAAAAAAACAAATTATGTCTTTAATCCCTTATTACCTTCCATTCGGGTTCCACATTGTTTATTTTTATTTATTTTTCTCGTAGGAAAGTCATTTAGAGGTTGATTAATTTTAATATTAGTTTTAACAGCTATAATAAAACCAAACCGTCTCCCATATATTCATGGCCCTCATAATTTCAGGCTATAAAATCATAAGGGATTAAATTTGTTTTAAGTTTGGAGGTTAACTTTAATTTTAGTTTTAAAATATCTTTTATGAAAATATTTTTTGATATTTTAAGCCCTTAAAAATCTCATTTAAATCCCTTAAAATCTTTTAAAATCCTCTAAAAATATTTTAAGATCCTTAAAAATCTTTATAAATCCTGTTAAAAATATCATAGTATGGGCTTTTAAAACTTAAAAGGTTTAATAATTTAAATATAAGGGAATTCAACTTTTAAATTCTATTTTAAATAGTCATGTCATTATTTTTTCCACATCATCATTCCTACCACATCATCATGGTCAACCCTCAACTTTGACCGACCATAACTTTCATGTACGGACTCGAATTTGGTCTGTTCAAAATTTGTCGAAAAGATCTTAATGAGATATTTGACATGGTGATGAAATATGGAGCATGTGGAACACTTCAATTTTTTATGACAATTATCCACCTGGATTAGTCCTCCCCACTAGAGAGCTTTTGGACCTCCAAAAGTTACTTTTATTCAGAATTTAAGTGAGTGTATGGCCTCCCCACTTGTCCTGTATCACATGTGCATCTATACACCTAGCTCATCACCACAATTAGAACTACAAATATATTGTTGAACATAAACATCATTCTATCACTTCCAAAAGAATCTACATCAACTGTTACAACCATTAACTAATAAACACTAACTAATATCAAGCTAAATAACAATGTAGATACAAAAGTGAATGAATCAACAACATGTCTATCTTTCACAACAGGAACATTTTTACCCAAGGGAACCTCCAAATTCCCAACCAACAGTTGCGAACTTGGATCATCAATGATTCCATTATTGTTTCCTCATGATGTACTGTTAGTGTATCCTGCAATATCTAATTAGCCTTGATTACCTCAAGTTCATTTCTAGAACCACCTAAATTAATAAACATAAGAGACAAATCTTTACTTGCATTAATCACCCTTTTCAACTGCCTTGTGTTTGCAAAAGATCTATCAGTCTTGATTATGTGAGAATGTACAATATACCTGATACCATCTTTAAACAAGTGATAATGATTAAATTCTCTATAGAAAATAGCTTTCTGATCATACAAATAAGGGCTACCCAACACTATCCCATAGATATCTAGTGGAACCACATCAAATTGTACCTCATCAACAAACTTACTTGTGATTGTGAATCTCAAAATGCACTGCCTTATTACTTGTAATTCATTATTTTTGCAAACCCAACCTAGTGGATAAGGTTTCTTATGTTGTGTAGTTTTTAGTCCCAAGTTCCTTACAACATCTTCAAAAATTAAGTTAACTTGAGATCCACTATCTATGAGTTCATCAATTTTAGTATGCTTAGCAACAACCCTTATGTGAAAAAACTCATTTCTTTTCTTATCTTCAGGGACATCATTAACTTGAGAAGTAGAAGCACAACTAGTAACAGAAACATTAGAATCCTTACCTTTTAATCCCATTGTTGTTATCTTAGTTTCATCTTCAGACTCTGAAACAAGATCCATAACAACATTTGTGGACTCCTTCTTACCTTTATGTTGAAGAGCCCATTTTGGCTTCAATTCTGGATGCAACTGCCAATAGTGATCTTCATCATGACCTTTCTTGTCACAATGAGAGCATGTGAGCTTATCATCCTTCTTCTTAATGGTAGTTGTCTTCTTACCCTTTCTTGTATCTTTAGATTTAACTTTAGACTTAGATGGCTTCTTGTCTGGCTTATCAATAAAAGTACTCTTACCTCTTGACTCCAAGTGTGTGGCCTGAACACACACTTCATCTAGATTACTAGGATGCAGGACCAAAATATAATGTCATAGATAAGAGTGAAGACCACCTATATGAACTTAAGAAATGTATCCTTGGTGTACAATGGAACATTCAATGTAATATCCCTCTTCTTGAATCATGGGTGTACTCTTGGATAGTTTGACCTTTCCCTTGCCTAAACATTTTCCAGTCCATCATTAACTATTGCATATGGCCTATGGGATAAAATTGTTTCTTAAGAGCATTAAAAAATTCTACCCAAGTTAAACTGACTCTACCATGTGAAATTTATGCCCGAGTTCTACTCTCCCACCAGGTGAGAGCTATTCATCCCAACCCAAGAGTAGGTAACTGGATCCTAGAAGCATCATCTAAGAGACCTTGAACTCTACAGTACACTTCTAATCATCTAATTTCTCAGAATTTAATTCCTCATAATACTTAGGTAGATTAAATTTTACATCCAATTTAATTCTAGGCTTATGTGCACCCTTGAAAGGATTAAAAGAAGAAGTAGAATCAGTAGAAGAAGAAGGAGAAAATGGAGAAGAAGGAGAGGATGGAGAAGAAGGATTTTTTGGGGGCTCATCATCGCCTCCTAGTCTTTTCCCTTTGTCCTTCCAATCTTCACACTTCTCTTGCTTTGAAGAATCTCCTTTTCCACGCTTCATCTATTATCACTTTTCCTGTCTTTCCTGAGAAATAACTTCTACCATTGCCTTATTTCGAAAAAATATTTTTGAAAACTCTTCTCATCAAGTTCTAGACTCTGTCTAGCTTCTAATCTTTCCATCTTTGAAAAAATTCTTCGCTTACCAATCTCATGATTGTACTCTACAAGCGTTCCTTCACCTCATTGTTTCTTAGATCATGTTAGCATTCACCTCTGCATACACTAGTCCCAACAAATCTCCAATACCACTTGATCTGATGTTAGGATCTAGGACTGTTGCACATGAATAATAACTTCAACCATGATTAAACTGCTTAAATAAACATAACCAAATTAAAGTGAAGAGATTGACATAAGAGAGAAAACAAAGAGAAGACAACACAAGTTGATAAGAGAGTTCAGAAAGATGGATATGTCTCTGGGTACTCTCCAATAGAGTGACTGATCCTTGATTATGCTCCAAAAATAATTACAAGGCTCCAACTATTACAAGTCTCCTCACAGCTCTCAGATGATAATGAATTACAAATTCCTCCCTCATAGGTACAACAAGCTTGACTTCAAGCTCCAAATGTGCAAAGAAGTCAATTCACCAGCAAGTCCTAGCTCTCATTTCTCAAAAACTCTTTCTCACCATTCTTCACTCCCTAGAATGATTCTCACAAACCATAATCTGAATTTTGAATGCATACACTTGCACTCTCCTTCACATCACCTGATTGAAAAATCAAAGCCTGTAACCCCCTTTTTATACATAATTTTCCCATATGGGGTTAAACCACCATATTTAATAAAATAACCCCCTTACAACAAATTTCCCAAATAAAACAATAATATCAACCATTACCCCATTAAAAAAACAAATTCTTTGTCTTTAATCCCTTATTACCTTCCATTCGGATTCCTTTTTTTTTTTTCTCTTTTCTCGTAGGAAAGCCATTTAGAGGTTGATTAGTTTTAATATTAGTTTTAACAACTATAATAAAACCAAATTGTCTCCCGTATATTCATGGCCCTCATAATTTTGGGCTATAAAAATCATAAGGGATTAAATTTGTTTTAATTTTGGAGGTTAACTTTAATTTTAGTTGTAAAATATCTTTTATGAAAATCTTTTTTGATATTTTAAGCCCTTAAAAATCTAATTTAAATCCCTTAAAAGCTTTTAAAATCCTCTAAAAATCTTTTAAAATCCTTAAAATTCTTTAAGAATCTTTAAAAATCTTTAAAAATCCTCTTAAAAATCTTATAGTATGTGCTTTTAAAACATATAAGGTTTATTAATTTAAATATAAGGGAATTCAACTTTTAAATTCTATTTTAAATAGTCATGTCATCACTCTTGGGAGCAGAAGCTTCCCCTTTAGAAAAAGATTCTTTTACTTTGGAAGCCATAACACAAGAGATATTACAAGGTAGGGTTTCTGGTTTATTTGAACAAGACTTTTAGCTTTTGTAAGGGTTTTACACGAATTATGCAATGTAGAACTAACAAATTCTCTTTTATGAATGTCAAACCTTAAAAATGCTAAACCAAGAAAACCCTAACAAACTCAAAAGTTTGAGAAACCACAACTTATCAATAATTATGATGGGAGGGAAATAATTCACTTACTGGTTCTCTTTGTAGGTTGACAACCCTGGTTCCAATGTCAAAAAATATTGAAAAACCACAACACGAGTTCCTTGAATGTGCAGAGTGTACTTCACAATGTTGAATTATGCCTTTAAGATAGGTATTAATAATTATGCTACTCCTTAGTTTGGTAGCTCAATGTCCTTTCATCTATTAAGGCTCACTTGTGTGAACCAGAATGGCTCACTTTCCATCAACTAAGTTTTGAATGCTAGTTGGTCTTTTTGGAGTGTTAGTTGATAGACGAACTAGATTTGGCTAGCTTAATATGAAAGATCTGATTGTACACAGTTGCATTGCTTACCAAATGAAAGAAATCCACATGGAACCACTTGCTAGTGGTATGCAAGCTCCACCATCTATTTGTCTCTATAGCTAGAATCCACATGTCTTATTTCCCTTGCCCTCGTGAGTCATAACCCATGCTCAACTTTCATCAATGGGAAGACAGGGAGAGGTCAGGATCAAATATCTCGGTGTCTTCATACACACTTTTTAATTCAAAACCATTTCCCATAGCTTTATCCTTCTTACAACATCCACCGCCTAGATTAAAAGATCTTCAAACATGTGCAATATATCTACATTAGTAATGCATAGTTTATTTTCCATGCACTGTGTAAAAATATTCAATTAATATTTTCCCTTGCTCCAATGCTTCCATGTCCTTTGGATCACTCCATGTAGCAAATGTCCGCTTCCTTGTTGGGAATCTGGAAATAAAGGTGAGACCCATACGAGACAGTTGTGAGCAGTCAAGATTAATCCACGTCACCCACTATCAATCATTGATTCATTTGAAAATTGTGACAAACCACTTGAAACCACTAGGCCCACTATTTAGACCAGACACGCAAAATTTTCCCACCAAACCATCTGATTATTTTAATGGGAAAGAAAAATAAACAAGTGCGCAGGGAACGGTCTAGATGCGGCCACATCATTCATCACATACCATTGATCTCCTCTGACCACCAATTGCATGCCTTATCAAAGACATCGGGCCTTCCATTCGTACAAGACACATGGCCTTCACCCGTGAGCCCATGGGAATAAAATAATAAGCAATAAAATGGAACATGCACACAGGGAACGATGGAGATTTGTTTGCATCAATCAAACAGTAGTCAGGGGTCCTCATATCTGCACATGCCGAAATTGTTAATCTTAAAAGAGGAAGCTGACTAGGATGACGAGATAATACCCATGGAAAATATGACTTAAAACCTAATGGGAAATATCTAGCCTGACTTAGGAAAAAATAAAGTAATGGCCCATCACATGACAACCAATAAAACAAAACCATAGGGTTGGTTACTTAACGGGTTTCGATGGTACAAGATGTGACTTAAAATACTGAGGACCAGCATCAAGGGGTCAACATAAAATTAAAACCTTGGTGAGGATACAAACTCAAAGGTTTGTTCAAATAAGACTTTAAGTAACTAAAACCCTTACATAGTGATAAGAGATAAAACCTTAAGCCTTCAGATACAATTCAACCAAAAATTAAGCAAGATTGGAGATGGGACATGAGAAATTTTAGGGGTTCTGCTAGTCACTCCAACTGGGGACACATGTCTCTCATAGTCATGACGAGATCCTAGAATATATGGTTGAAGCAGGCCAAACAAAACACAATGAACCAAAACCAGGGAACTACCTGGACTAGGTAGCAAGATCGAACCAAACACATCCAAAGCAAACACACCTATGCAAAATGTACAAAACCTATAGTGTACATGGAATCATAACATACTTAGGAGAAGTGTGGATTTAAGAATTGTCCATGTACTAGCAGTTCAAAAATTTTACCTATCAAGCTTTGGAGGAAATACAAATCCTCACCATGTGTACTAGCTATCAAATAAGGGCCTAACCATAACACTTCAAAATTTCCATGTTTACCCTTATCTTGAGCCTTTGCATTCCAGGTGAACATCATACTGTTTACCTCAAATTTTCTAGGAGAAGCTCTCTTTCCATGCAATTGTTTGAATTGCAACTGTAGTTTTGTATTTTTAGCATGAGCTTCTCTTCTAGTTTCATCCAATTGCATCAGATTATTGATTCTTTGTTGCATATCTTCACATATATCCTCATCATATTCTTGTAAAAACTTATACATCTTCAACGGGTTATTCTATGGCAACCTAGCATCCAAACCATATACCAAGACAAACAAAGAATAATTGGTAGTCTTTTTCACAGTCACTCTATCTGCCAAGAGTGCCAACTTTAGTTTTGAATCCCAAGCTTTTTTGTTCTTCTCCATCACCCTTTTGATGTCATTAAGCTCTTATTGTTGGACTTAGCTTGACCATTTCCTTGAGGATGGTAAGGTGAAGAATAGGAAACTTGTATACCATGTTTACCAAAAAATTATGTAAAGTACTCAAATCTAAAACACATATCATTATCTGAGATGATTTTTTCCAGGACTCCAAACCTAATGATAATATTATTTAATAGGAAATCCAACACCACCTTGCTTGTTTCCTTTTTTGTGGGTATTGTGTCTACCTATTTTGTGAAATAATTAGTGGCAATAAGGATCCATGAGTGGCATCCAATAGAATTTTTTGTTCTCTCCAATGAAATCAATTACCCGTTGTTGGAAAGGAGCTTGAACAGAAATAGGCCTAAGTGGTAGATTTCCTAAAAACCTCAATTTTCCTGCAAACCTTTGACAAGCATCACAATTTTTAACAAGCTTGTGAGCATCCTTAAAGATGGTAGGCCACCAGAATCCTACTCTCAAGACCTTGTGAGTAGTGGTCTTTTCCATGTAATGACCACCACACACTCCATTATGCATTTCCTACAAGAGTTATAATGCTTGCTTTCCATCCATAGATTTAAGCAATATACCATTAGGGTTTCTCCACCATAGCTCATTGTCAATAATCACATACTTTATAGCATGAAATTTTAATGTTCTTTTCTCATTCTCAGCCATATTTTCAAGACAATTCAAAGTTTGTAAATAATATACAATTCTTCTATACCATCTACATGTTTGCATATCACAAATAGGTGCCACATCAACCATTTCTACCTAATTAACTTGATTATCTTCCAAATTAGTTTTTACCATTAATTTAGCTAGGCCCTACCCTCTTACCAATTTGGTAATCTAGACATCAATGTTGAATTATTGGATCATGTTGATCCATCTACACCTTCTGCCTACAGTTTCTTGCTAAGTTAAAATATCTTTTACAACAGCACTTGGCACAAAAGCTATAATAGTAGCTCCCACTAAGTATATCCTAAAATTATTTATAGCCTTAACCAGAGCATATGCTTGTTTTTCCATCATGTCATATTTGAGCTTTGCGGCCTATAAAGACTTGCTAAATAATGCAATGGGTTGTTCATAAACCTCCTCATTTTTCTGTAATAAAATAGTAGCAATTGTATGAAAAAAAGTGAAAGAAAAAATATACATTGGCTTGGAGAAATTAGGAGATTTCAATATTGGAGCCTCCTTGATAGCTTGTTTAATTTTTTTGAATGCCTAGCTAGGCTCCTCACTCCAAAGCACCTTTTCTCCCTTCTTTAGCATCTTGGAAATAGGTCTTGTGGTTTTTTCAAAGTTAGTCAAAAACCTTCTTAAAAAAATTATTTTTCCAAAAAATGACTTAATACCTTTGACATTTTTTGGCTAAGGGATTCTATCTATGGTTTCTACCCTTTCAAGGTCAATCCTTACTCCTTTGGACACAATGTACCCTAATAATTTACCCTCAATGACCCCAAAAATCACATTTTTTAGATTCAAAGATATCCCATACTCAAGAGATCTGAAAAATACTTTCTCTAAGTGCATACAATGATCTTCCTCCTTCTTGGAGTAATTGGTTAGGTCATCTTGGTATATAGCCATAAAAAAAATCAATAAATCAGAAAAAGCTACATCCATAGCCCTTTGAAAAGTGGCACCCACATTTGTTAAACCAAAAGTCATTCTTACATAGACATAGGTACCCCATGGAGTAGTAAATGTAGTCTTATACTACTTAGACTTCTTTACTTTTGCTTGGTTATAACCTGAAAAACCATCCATCATTGACAACAACTCATAGCCAGTCACCTTCTGTAACATGGCTTCCATATTTGGCAATGGGTAGTTTTCCTTTAATGAGGATATATTCAGGTTTCTGAAATCAACACACAACCTTATGTCACCATTTTTTTTCTCACTGGCACTAGATTGGATACCCATGAAGAATGTCTAATGGTTTTTATAATGCCAACATCTCTTAACTTTAACAACTCCTCCTGCATCTTGGGAGCTATAGTAGGATTGATGGGTCTCTAGTTTTTCCTAAAAGGTTTAGCATTCTCCTTCAAAGGAATCTCATGTTGAAACAATTCCTCTCTGTAAGCTTTCAGGACATTGTATGACCAAGCAAAGACATGTCTGTATTTTCTAAGCAAGGCAATCAGCATTTCCTTCACCTGTGGCTTCATTTTCTTTCTTGCATATGCTTTCTTAGGGGAATTTTTAGTCCACAAATTTACTTCCTCTAGGTCCTCTAGGTGAGCAGCAATTATCTTAATCTTGCTTTTTTATTTACTATCAAAGACCCTTTCAAGTGCTACAAGGCCTTTGGGGATTTTATTTTTCTTTAGCTGGAAAACCTCCTTTCAAATATTATTGTCCTTTCCAAATGTCTTTTCAAAATCCACCGAAATTCAATCTCTAACCTTCCTTATTCATCAACCACAGGTTTAAATTTGAAATATCCTCATCATCATTGAAAATCGACAATTGTGAACATTATGGGGCAGAAGGTCTTGTCTACACCTCAACTTTAGATATTCCTATAAAAGTTATGTCATTCAATCTCAATGTAATGTTAGCAAGTTAGCTACTATGTTTTGTCATCTTTACATCTAATCAATTCCAAAAGCATCAAACTGCTTAATGGAATCCCAGACAACATTTCTATATTGCTTAAGGTCTATTATTCTTGCAAGCATATTTAGCTCTTACTTGGCATATAACAACCTCAAAATCACCAATTACCATTAACCTTTTTATTCTATGCTTCTCAACCAATCTCAATCCGAGTAATAATGCTTCATATTCTGCCACATTATTTGTGTAGACAAAAGACAATGTGAAAGAGAATTTATAAGTATTACCACTAGGTGATACCAATAATATCCCTACACTAGACCCTTCTTTGGAACTTGCACCATCAAAGTAAATTTTCCAAAGTCCATTCTTGTCAAGTAATCTTGAAATTTCATTTTCTATAGGTGTGTACGGAACCTATCAACTTCTCTTGGAGCTTCTTCCATTTTGAAATCACTAATATCAATTTCTATGAAAATAATTGTGTCATTTTCAAGAGCATGCTCCAACATATGTTGTACCCTTGGTTCTCGCACCACTTGAACATCCTTACCATCAATGGGAAATGTGGCATAAGACATGTCACATTGCATACTACCTCCCATAGATGCATTCCATTTCCAAGGGAGCGACATTCCATAATTAGGTGGGATATCCATTACCACCACACTCATTTTAAACTCTTTGTCTGGGTGGGCTGCTAATCTATATGGAAGTTCACTCATCACACCAATAATAGGGACTTCTCTTGAATCCATGGCATAGCACTTATCATGAGTACTATCAACTTTCAATTCTAGTGCCTCCATAATTTTAGCTGGCATGATATTATTTGATGCTCTAGAATCAATAATACAATTTATTATAAAATTTTCCCCAACAATCAAAGTGAGGAAAAATGGATCTATCTTCTTAGGACAAGTAGTTACTGAATTCCCTAGGAAAATATGGGGAATCTTAGTGATGAATCCCTCAACTTCCTTTTCTTTCTTATCTTTTTCACTCAATTAGAGTAGAGTGAGAACCACTAAATCATTACAGGCTATAGTAGCACCATTGATAAGGGATATTTCCTTCTACCTATGTTCCTTTATTCTCGTCATTTCAAGAAAAGGCACAGATACTTTTACTTGGCTAAGTAATTAAAACATATCA
>VDFB02286439.1:0-12596 GCA_007258455.2 Sequoia sempervirens
CTTGTATGCACAAATTTGATGTTAACATAACTCTTGCATTTATACTCAATAGTAACTCAATATCTAATTCATCATCAGCATTATCTTCTGCTAAACTGTTACCACCATTTTTGGTTGGAATGCTACGTGCAACTGGTTTTGCCAATGAGTATAATTTTTTCCTGTTGTGGATGTGAACATTTTCATTTGTTGCAAACAAATGAACATTGTTTTCAAAGTCCTCATTGGTTGTTGTATCAAGTCTAGTATTAGATCTTGTCATTAGAATTTCCTAGTCTTTTAGAGTAGGGTTTGCATCTTTAATGTTTGCTAGCAGTTGACGAAATCTTTGCTGATCAGTGTTTAATCCATCTTGTCTGTAAATGTGATCTAAAGTAATTACATTTGTGAATTGTTCCCACAGTATTCTAGCTCGCCTTTTGCTACTATATGTTGGTCTATCATTAACAGGTGGTAACTGTCCAAGGTCTCCAACCAAAATCAATGATATTCCTGAAAGCAATTTATAAATATTGTGTTGTTAATTATTTTTGATAAAAAATCAATTATAGTATATGTAAAATTAATTTTGGTAAAAGGAATAATATATGCTATTTTTTTTTTGATTTAGATGCATACCTGCAAAGTTTTGATATGAATTTTGTGGAAAAGCTTGACGGAGGCGACAATCTATGTTTTCAAGCAATTTTTCACCTAGAAAGCTCATTTCATCAATCAATATATATCTGATATGTGCTAATTCTTGTTGCAATTATGTTAATCGTGTTCCTTCAAGTTGTTTGAAGTCTCTTATTGGAATTTTCAATTTTGAATGAATAGTTGATGCTCCAATATTGAATGTTGCTACTCCTGTTGGTGCGAGTAGAAGAAGGGGAGATTGATTTGGCATTGAAGCTTTTTGAAGTGCTTCTTGTATTGCACCTATAACATATGACTTTCTCGTTCATGTTGTTCCTTGAATAATCATAAACAGTGGTGATTTATTCTGATTAGCAGTGTAGTGCGAGAGGATAATATTAACTACTTTATGTTGTTTATTGCTAAGATTTCCATAGGTAGTAGATTGTGATACATTATGATGAATTGCAGAGCTATTATTTTTCATTTTGCTAATGAAATTTATAGCTTCATATGTGTACTGATCATCTTTGAAATGTGTAGACCAATCTGTTTGTTTGTCTAAATCTCTTTTTGCCAACATATCTATCTCTAAAATGTGCATATTTTGACCATGTTGTAGCCTTGATATAATTTCCCATTCATGCTCTGTAGTAGTATGTTGGATAATATTACTATCTTTTGATTGTGAATCGTTATTGTCTTCAGTAATTTTTGTAATTGTTCTTTGCTCGACATGCCATTGATTATAGTTGAAGTTTTCCCAATTTGATATTACTGAATCATTGTTATGACCAATATCTTTGTTGATGTCACGGAATGGTTTGTACAGTAGCAATTTTGAGAAGCAATAATCAAACCATTTGTTTGACTCTCTTGCTGGAATTGATATAAATTTAGGAAATACTCGTACAATAGTTGATTTTTTCCTTGGAGTCCATTTGATTTCATTTTTGCGCTAAGCATTATATATCCATGATTTTGCTAAATTAATTAATGATACTTCTTCCATGTGTGGAGGCCTTATTTTGTACACATCAATGTAAGATAGTTCTTGTTCTTCATTGTTATTATTTTCACATAATAGCACACGTTTGAAAACTTCTTTTGATACATTTAGGTTGATAAATCTTCTGATGCATTCCACTAATGGTAGTTCTAATAACATATGGCTTGTTTCTTGCGCTCCAATGTCCCTTTCTATTATTGTTTATGTTAGAAGCTTCTTATAAGCTTTTGCAGCAAGATCGTCTGGATTTTCTACATTTGCAAGACGTATTAACATTTGTTGGTATGTTTCTGAGCTTCTCTCTGCTTTTGTTGCATACTTTACAATGTATTTAACCACAACAAGTTTTGAAAGAACTGGTTGCCAGTCTATATTTGCTCTCCATAGTTGCAAAATGTATTTGTTGTGTGAGTTAAGTCTGTCGTCATTTCGAAGAGGCTCAAATTTTCTTTCACCAGTTTCTATATTTTCATATAATCTTGGTCCTTCTAAATTGAGTGGCCATGGAGTATTATATCTATAAGTCATATTAATACCATTTAATTAGTTTTTTTAAATTAATTAGAAAAAAACATATGGTAGAGTAATGTATATAAATTATTTTGAGAAGACTTACCTGCAAATCATTTTTCCCTTTTTTTCTCGTAGGCATGCACCTTTTCTGCAAATTATATGTCTTTGTACACTGTTTGCTATCTCCTCATAATCCTTTTCTACATTTGTTTCTGCAAATTGCCTTGTGTTTTTGAGACATGGATGAATAGTATTATCTTGGAATACCTGTAATAGGAAGTTGATTTTTTTTTCTATTAGATGGTTTGAAGAAATGTATTTACATGTTTTATTTTATATAAAAAATGTACCTATAAATTTTGTCTAGTTGTAGTATGTCGAGGATTCCATGCGTGAACAATGTTGTTGAAGTACATTTCTGCTGCATTTTGTTGTTCATTGTTGGACCAATCAATAGCATCCATGTTTGGTGCTCCATGTATCCATAGAAATCCATGTATGTGTGCTAATCCTCTATGTTGCCACTTATATATGGACCAATAATCTTTAACATTAATTCCTTTCTCAAGGATTTCTTTTCTGAAATGAGAGTGTCGTAAGTGCATATATTGTGCTACTATATGAGGGTTGTCGATAATATTTTGTTTTCGCCAAACTTGTGCATGTTGTGGATCTGCTAGCTATGTTCCTAGCATTAGTGCATGTAAATATGGCCAATACAAGTATGTTGCACTCAATGTATAGAATATTGTAGGTGTACCAATTTGATGTAGCATGTCTATCAATTCTGCACGACATTTTGTCCAATATGATCTAGTGCCTCTTAAAGAAGTTCCATATCACATCAATCTATCTGCAAGATATGATGTTGGTGTTGTTCTCATATGATCCTGTAACTCTTGTATAGTGATTGGCATATCATGGATGTTTCTTTTCACAAAAATTGCAGTAGATGTTTGTGCTCGATGCCTCATTATCATATTTGACATATAATATCAGAACCGTGGATGTTTTGCAAACCGACCGTCTTTGTATCAAAATAGATGCTTTACATATTCATGAAGATGTATTTGTTTTATTCGTGGCTCTAACCAATCACATATACCATCAGGAAACAAAGTTGGAAATGCCATATTAAGTAATCCTGATGTTACATATTCATTTATTGGAGATGAACTAATTACTAGCCAATCAATAATTGATGTTGGATTTGTATTTGGAATGTTAACCCATGCACGAATCAACTCAATTTCTATTTGTTCATTAGGTGTTTGATAAGCCATTGATGTAGTGTGATCAATGCTATTACCTTCGTCAGTATCCATCATTTGTCCAAAAATCAAAGTTTCATTTGTATCTGCATCTAATTCAATATGCACTGTTCGTAGTTGATGAAAAATATTTTCATCATAGTTTGAAGATAAATTGTGCAGAGCATTTGGATCAATTGTGATGTCAGAGTAAAATTTGTCGTGCATTATTTTGTATTGCAACGCTTTATAAACATGGTCTTTGTTCACTGTGAAATGATAATTAGTGCCACGTTGATCTTTCCTTCGAACTATTATGATTGGAAAATCTGTAATAGAATGGGGCAATTTTTTTGCTATGTGTTCAATATGTTGTGGAAAGCTTATAGAGTGTCCTCTATATTTATACTGACCACCTCTTGCATGTGTGACTTGTAGAATTGGGCTTACACGAGCGATTAACATTTCTTCAACTTGAGTGAGTTTTGATAATTCTTGTGGTTGTTCTCCTGGATTCATATTATTTGTAGCTAAAAATCTATTCACACCTCTCTCTTGTTTGCATCTATTGCAAAGAGGGCCCTGTTCTGTTTGATATATTTTAATTCCGATATAACATTCTTCACAAATATGACAAATTGATGGGGATTTGTATGCATATAAATGCTTTCGAAATACCATTTCCATATGTTTGAAGTCAAATGCAAGCAGCCCATTTGGATTAATTATTGTTTGAACATTTGAATTTGAACCACATTGGGAGTCATTTTCCTGTTCAAAGTTATCCATGTTTATATTTCCTTCCCCTATATTTTTTGATTGTGAATGTTGTATATTTAATTGTATTTTTTTCCTAGCATATCTAATTCTATCAGCTTCATTTCTTTTTTTCCTTTGTTCTTCTCTTTCTGCATCAGTCATTTTCTGCCATTGTTATTTTCTATATTCTCTTTGGTATTCTTTTTTATACTGTTTCCTTTGTTCTTCATATTGAAATTATTTCTTTGGACACCCCATATCTAACAAACAAAAGTCAATCCTATAAATTTATTGAGTATGAAAGGAGAAATATAATAACATTTTATGAAATATTGTACAATGAAAAGAATGCTTAAAAATTAAATTGTAGATACATTTAGCAAGTCGATTGGAAAGCATTTTTAAAATCCATTGAACTATGATTTAGTTGAAATCTTAAAAAACTTGACATGTACAAAAAACATAGCTATAGAATTAAATACAATTATATATATATGAGAATTAATTTACAGAGTAGATATTTTAAGAGATATACATGATTGAAAATACATTTCTGTTTTACAGAGTATGTGCATAGGAGTTATTAACATGTATGAAAACCCTATACAATGGTATTGTTGAAATACATTAGTTATGGTTCAAGAATATTTTAAAATGTTCAATAATTTTGTGTGATAATCCTTGCTCATACTTTGTGTCATGGTATAGTTCTTTTAAAAATCGACTGAATCCTTCAACTTTACAAGATGTATGATGGAATATTTTTGCAAGATCTTCGATTTCGTGTATTTCTTCTTCTTCGACATCAACAATATGATAAGTTGCTTCTTCAATTTCTTTGATAATCTTGTCAGAATGTTCACAGATTGATTTGATTAATTTTTGAATTGGTGTTTTGATGTCGACATTTGAGTTGAAAGAGTCATCAGGGACTATTATTGGACTTGTTACTGAGTTGTATGATTGGTTTTATTTAGCCTCGATATTGTCCATGATCTAAAAGGAAAGAAAATGAAATTAATATTTAGATTTTAATTTACATTTAGTGTATTTAAAAGAATATGTATAACAACCATAAATGTATGTTGAACATTTTTACAAAAAACTATACAATTATATACATATATGACAAGTAATGTACAAAGAACATGTTTTAAGAGATATTTGATTGAAAATACATTAGAGTCTTACAAAGTATGTACAAAACATGAAGTGTTAACATGATTCAAAACACTATACATGGGTGTGTTTGAAATACACAAATGTTTACAAGTTTTTTTTGCTTAAAATATGAAACTCCCAAATTTAAGCAATTGAATTTAATAGAACTTTGCTTTCAGATGAATAATCAAAGTCCTTTGTTTTTATGATTGTGCACTTTAACCTTTCTTCATTGTTGTAAGTCTCTTTTTTCACTTGGACTATGAATATATATTTTTTGAATAGTACTTTGCGGATAATGTTTGCAAACTTCAAATCATCTTGATCTTTGTGCTTCAATGTATACAATTCATTTGCTTGTTACACCCATAATTTCTTCTCCTACTTTTTCAAAAGTTGTAGCCCAAGTTGAACCTGTATGATCTTGCAGCTGGCATTGAAGGAGATATCTATAATCACAATTACTGAAACTTTTATCACATTTTTGACAATACCAATTATCATTTCCATTTTTCTGCACCTTTTTTTTGCATATCTTACCTTCAGTTTCCAAGGGGCAAGCAGTGTAATAGAAATTATCATACTTGATGAAAGACAATGTAGCTTTAAGTAACATCCATGCAGCTATATCACATATAGAAAGTTGTTGACCTTTTATTTCTTCCACTATTTTTTGCACTAAAGTTTGATTAACAAATGAATTCTCCTTTGTAATAGATTTAGAAGTGAAGTTTTTTCCTTCTGTATTAAACCAAGCTTTTAACTGTTCTGACTCCGGAAGATTTGGATTTATTAGAAGCTGTGTTGTGCTGATTGTCCCCAAAGATTTCCCACCATAGTCACTTATTCTTGCGGCCTTTACAACGAGAGTTGTTAAAATTCCTGAATCACATAACTGTTGAAGTTCTTGACCTTCCTTGTTGCAAAAATCACCCCACATGGTAAAGTCAATTTTGAAGTTTGACTTGTCACTAAGTTGAATTGTTTGTTTATGAGTTTGACTGCCATTCTTTCTCAATATTGTATAACATGGATTGATTGATAAAACAATACCAATGATATCAACTGTTGAATTGCATTGCATTTCTTTCAATTCATTTATTGATGTGAAATTGAAACAATGCTTGGGTATCAATGTATCCTCCTCAATACATGAATTAATAGTGGAATTACTTTGCAACAATATTTCCCACTTGTTGTTTGTATTGTTGAATTTTTTATTTGCAGGTTTGAGAGTCCCATTTGATATTGTAAAGATTTTCCCACTTTCTATAGTAAAATAGAATTTCTCTGCAATTGCATTGAAACATGTTACTCTTATTTCACCTCCATTAGAATCAAGTAGATCGAAATGAAAAAACTTTTCCTTCTCCATTTGCATTTTTGAAGTGGTGAAGTTGTTGTTTCATAGTCACTCTAGCTTTTATTGTCCATCTACTCTGGTAAGGATTCAAAGCTTTAATAGGAATGATTCTTTTAGGAGCTTGATTTTCTGAAGTAGTTCCTTGATCAAATGTATTGTTTGAAGTTTCCATCCCTACATAGCCATAATTTATGGAAAATTGTTATAAATAGAGTACATTAAAGGTATTGTTTTGTTCATTGTATTCTACAAACAAGTGAATAAATAAAGACTTATAATTAATGCATTATTATAATAAATTATCTACTAGCAATCGCACCTTTGTGTGCAATTTGGTATGCCGAAGAGGTATGGAAGGTTAATTAGGGAGAAAATGATATCAAATGGTTGGTCATTTAAAAATTGATTTTGTTGATATATTATTTTTAATATTTTTATTACTATTTTTATCAATATTATATTATTAATATTATACTTAGTAAATTATTATTAATACTATACTTAGTAAATTATATTTATCCTTAATATTATATTATTAATAAAATATTATTAATTTTATTATTAAATTATTAAATTATTGTTTTATTATTATTTTTAAATTATAATATGCTAATATTCAATATATCATATGTTATTATATTATATTTATATTAATATTTATTATATATTTTCACACCACCCAGAACCATCAAAATTTAAAAACTACTTTAACAAGTTCAAAAACACAAGACTCCATTTCCATATTTCATAATGAAAGTACATCCAAGGCTGATGTGCTTCAATAGCCTTTGATCCATCCATTTTTAAAAATTATGTATTATTATCATTTTAATGAACTTATTGAGTAAAAAATACACGAGACTCAAGATTTTAGAACCACCAATTAAACATCTTTGTTTATTGAGTACTACATTAAGACATTTAACAGCAATGATAACTTGTAGGGATTCTATTTTTCAGGCTATAAAAACAAGCCTTATTGTTGGCTGTCAAAATGGGTAGCTGTTTTAAATTTAAAATGGGTAGCTGTTTTAAATTTATGTTTGGAGGAGAAGAAACAATCTAAATAGTAAAATACAGTCAGGCTCTTGTCACTCTGCCTTATCTTCACAGGACAGATATTATCTTTCAGACTTCCTATTAAACATTGAATAATAAAATTGGATTCTGCTGTAATCAAGGAGTTCTAAAGCAAGTAATAAGTGATTTTTAAAGCAAGTGACTTGGCTTGGCATGGCTGGAATTTTTCATCATAGTCAGATTTCCATAACGACTCCAACATATAATGAATCTCCATGTGTCCTTTGTCCAAAAGCATCAAGAAGCTTGAAGATAAAGATTTATTAAAAACAATGGTATGTAGCTTAGCAGAATACTGTGGGCTGTTGTAGTGAAAATCAGGGTAGTATAGTCTTAGGAGTAAACATAAGTCGGTGGAGTCTTCATATATTGAACACTAATGTCAAACAGTATTAAGAAGATATTTGAAGTACTTGTTGAACATTTCTCATAGTTTTGTGAACTCAGCAGTGAGTACAAGAAGTCAGAGATCATGGGTTCTTTGGTGCCAGGGTGGGATTCTCCTAGGTCTGGTAAAGTATATATTCAACACTTATTTGTTTGGCACCTGAATTTTTTTAAAAAAATTCTTCAACATAAGGATTCAACACAACTTCCTACATCAGAGAAAATTTTAGGTGCTCTTTCCAGTTCCTAAATGATGATAAACAAATTAAGACTTAAAAAGGAAGTGGAGAGATTAATGTCACACACCTGACTTTAGACCCCTCACAAGGATTTCTCCAATTTTAATGATACACTAAAGGCAATTTCTGGCACCAAAGACCAAGTGCAATACAAAATTACTTGATTTGTTGAAACCCGAACAGAACATGATAGATTAAGAGTGAATTTTTGGACTCAACTCACATCACTTAACACAAACTCTGATAGCATCCATGTCTACATGCGTATTCAGTAGAAAACTGCTATTGCTTCAAAGTATTATGCTTCACTAAAATGACCATCACTTCTATCTAAATATCGAGTTCTTTATTTGTCTTATTTTGGCTCTTATCCTTGCATCTGCTTTTCTTTTCCACTTTTCAAATAATGGATTGCTAGTCAAACCACACGGTAGTAAAGGCATTCTCAGAAACATCGTCCAGCTCAATACAAGTGGAAATTTTCATCTATATCTACCTGAGTATTCAGTAGAAAACTGCTATTGATTCAAAGTATTATGCTTCATTACAATGACTTTCACTTTTATCTAAATATTGAGTTCTCTATTCATCCTATTCTGGCTTTTATCCTTGCATTTGCTTTTGTTTGGCGGGAATTTTCTCACACTAAATCATTGCACCCTCGTTGGGCTCCCTCACATGATACCTAATTCTTGAAAAAAATTACAGTTGGGCAATGCATCCAATTTTCTACCTTCAGCTTTTGAACCCATACATACCACATATGCTTGAGCCTTACATTTTCATAGTTTCATTGGTAAGGCATTTCATCAAACATTTTTGCAACAATTTGTTCTAGAAGAGTTTCCACTTGTTTTGAAAGAGTTGTGTGAATAATTTTCAGAGCAATAGTTTCCCAGTGTCATACATGATCAATAACATTATTATTATAAAATATTAAGACTGAATACAGTGGCAAATAATTTCTTTTCCAGATATTGATATTGCTGATACAAATTGCATTATACAGGAAATTGTGGACAGTAAATAAGATTTCAGTTTTAGCACTCAGAAATTACTAAATAATATTTGTTGACCTGTAAGAGATCAAAACTCCTGTAGCAGCTCCCCAAATTTTTGTACGGCACAATTTTTAGAGTAAATAATAGCTCCTACTATTCATTCGACCTCCTCAAGTAGTGAAAAATAATGCAAGTCCTCCAATTATCCTTCTTAATTTGAATAAATACCATAGGGCATAGGTGTGTTAAGCTTTCTGAGTGCAATAAGTAAGGAAAACATAATATGTAATCAAGCAAATGATAGAGGACTTCATATAACACATAACAAAATACCATGTTTTACATTCTAATCTGAAGGAAGCACACAGATAGTGCTGCTACAGGCAGGGACCTATACAAATTATTCTGTTGAGATACGATTCCACTTTTTTCCTCATAGAGCTTTGATTCTTTAAAACCATTTGCATTAATCCAATAACAGATCATACAAGTATTTTATGGCATAAATACCTTAAGTAATTAAATAGTAAGGAGTTCTTGTAAATAACCAACCATTTGCCTCTTGCTACAAAAGAGAACACATTATTGATATTATCGAGACAGTAGATAGATTTTCAATACATAATCAACAATAAAAGCATCTTTGTTTTCTGATTGCCATATCCATCATCCAATAACAGATCGTACAAGTATTTAATGGCATCAATACCATATGTAATTAAATGAACAGCTGTGTCAATATAGTTAATAAGGCTGAGATTCTTTCAAGAACAAGATAGATTAAATTACGAGAAAATTTATTTGACATAACTAATTTGTTGATGATTTAGTATGCACTAAGAAAAAAGTTTAGTATTCTCCAGAAACAAAGGACTTGGAAAAAGCTAGAAACAAAACAATATTTTAGGTAAATTGCCATCAGTTGACTCCATCTGAGAAATAAATATAATCAGTAGAAGGATTATCTACTGTTTTTGCAGGAACTTGTTTCCCAATCTCACAAAAAAATAACCTGAAACATCTGCCACAATTCAAGCTGTAGAGGATTATAGTAGACATATTTGGAGAAACTAACCTTGTAGATATGTGCAGAATGAGTGTTTGTTCAAGAGTTTATTTCAGACAATGACAATAGGCGTTGCTCCTCTTGCTTCCAGCGCGCTACATATGGACTCTGTGTCATTCGTGCATATCTTTGGAATGTGAAGGCTGGTTTGATGCGGAAGTCTAATAGTGCACGAACTCTAGAAATAGCTATGAATGTAAGGCCTTGCTGGTCTACATTGCCGATGTCGATAGTTGCCTTATCTAGTGTAAGCCCTTGTGATTTGTGGATTGTTATAGCCCATGTCATTTTTAGGGGGATTTGACGATGGAGCCCACGACTCACAGGGGGTATAGGGACATATTTTGGATTATTAACATCCCAAGCTAGACCTATGTAATTTTTGAAGTGAACTACAACAAACAATGGAAGTGAAGGCGATTTTTCATCATCCTTGTATACTATAGCTTGGACTTTCCCAAGTGCACCATTGACAAGGCTTGTTTGACCCATGAATTTGAACATAACATTACCTCTTGTTGGAAACACAAAAGGACTTTTGATTGTAGTTGTTCTTCATCAGGATCAGAGCATGGTGACCCTTGTAGTTTCTCTGCAGTTGACAAGGCAATAGGTGTTGCCAAATATAATAACATTTGATGGTTATGAAGTGAAACCATTTCATTTGTTGAGAAAAGGTGTGTTAATGATAGGAATTCTACTTGCTCTGTTGAGGCCATTGAAGAGCTTGAGCACAACATAAGAACTTGTCAATCTTCCACTGTAGGCTTTGCATTTCGCAAATTGGAGAGGATAGTACGAAAGATAACTTGTGCTGGTTCCTAACCAATTTAATGAAATATTTTTCTTAGTGTTACAACTGTGGTGAAGCTGCGCCATAGAGAACCCCCATATGAAGTTGAGGCATACATAGGAATGTCCTTGACTGGTGGAAGCTGGCCAAGGTCACCAAAGAGCATGATAGATCGGCCTCCGAATAGGAATTGGTTGTGGCTGGGGAATGCTTCACGTAGTCTCATGTCAATACTTTGAATTAACTTAGGACCAATGAAGCTCATCTCATCTATTAATATGTAGCGAATGTAGTGCATTCTTTCTTGGAAGCTTGCTAGTGTTTGGCCTTGTAGCGGGGCAATATCTTTGATAGGGATATGTAGGGCTGAGTGGATAGTTGATGCTTGGATGTTGAATGCTACTACGCCTGTAGGTGCAAGAAGTAGTAATGGTGATGGGCCATTTTGGGATGAATTTTTCCTAGTAGATTGGATGGCTTTTATTAGGTGTGATTTACCTATTCCAACAGTTCCTTGAACAATCATTTTAAAAGGAGTTTGGAAAGTACCTATATTTAGATGCATGAAGACTATATCAAATGCTTTTTGTTGTTCGACAAAGAGGTCGTAATGGGTAGGGGGACTGGAAAGATAGGGGACTTCAAATGTTGGACGATTGGATTGTATGTAGGTAGTAGCGTAGTCTTTTTGGTGCGGATTGAGTTGGGAAGAACCCCAATAATGGTGCAAGTCAATGTCACAGCGACCAAGCATATCTAGTTCATCAAAGTGGAAAGGAAGGCTTGGGTATAGACTTGATAGTACTTGCCATTCAGATGGATTATTTTCATGCATTGTTTCTTCTTCACTAGAAGAGGATGTAGAATCGGTTGCTTCAAAAGGCTCTAATGGTGTGCGAAGCACATGCCAAGGATGATAACTGGATGCAAAACTCTCCCACTGTTCTACAATAGGAGTGGATGACAAAGTGAATTCATTGCGAATGTTGCGGAACGGTTTGTACAATAGTAGCTCACTCCAACGAAATTCTTCATAGTGGTTGCTATCTCTTGTAGGGATGGAGGTGAAATGTGGGGAGACACGAACAATGGCTTTAGTGGGCTGCTCTTTCCATTGGAAGTGCTTTCGAGAAGCCTTGTAGGTCCACTTTTGGGTGACCTCAAAAAGTGACATAGCCTCTAAATGTATTGGATAAGCCATGTAAGCATCAATGGTATTTGGGGAGGTGGTGGTTGAATCCAATGACAGGCACACTCGCTGGAAGTTTTTTTGGTTCACATTTAAAGAGGAAAAAGTTCGGCTTGATAGGATGAGTGGAAGTTTAAGTAGGAGGTGGCAAGTTTCTTGGGCTCCAAT
>VDFB02286440.1:0-17255 GCA_007258455.2 Sequoia sempervirens
TAAATTTCCATCAGTTGACTCCATTTGAGAAATAAATATAATCAGTAGAAGGATTATCTACTGTTTTTGCAGGAACTTGTTTCCCAATCTCACAAAAAAATAACCTGAAACATCTGCCACAATTCAAGCTGTAGAGGATTATAGTAGACATATTTGGAGAAACTAACCTTGTAGATATGTGCAAAATGAGTGTTTGTTCAAGAGTTTATTTCAGACAATGACAATAGGCGTTGCTCCTCTTGCTTCCAGCGCGCTACATATGGACTCTGTGTCATTCGTGCATATCTTTGGAATGTGAAGGCTGGTTTGATGCGGAAGTCTAATAGTGCACGAACTCTAGAAATAGCTATGAATGTAAGGCCTTGCTGGTCTACATTGCCGATGTCGATAGTTGCCTTATCTAGTGTAAGCCCTTGTGATTTGTGGATTGTTATAGCCCATGTCATTTTTAGGGGGATTTGACGATGGAGCCCACGACTCACAGGGGGTATAGGGACATATTTTGGATTATTAACATCCCAAGCTAGACCTATGTAATTTTTGAAGTGAACTACAACAAACAATGGAAGTGAAGGCGATTTTTCATCATCCTTGTATACTATAGCTTGGACCCAAGTGCACCATTGACAAGGCCTGTTTGACCCATGAATTTGAACATAACATTACCTCTTGTTGGACACACAGAAGGACTTTTGATTGTAGTTGTTCTTCATCAGGATCAGAGCATGGTGACCCTTGTAGTTTCTCTGCAGTTGACAAGGCAATAGGTGTTGCCAAATATAATAACATTTGATGGTTATGAAGTGAAACCATTTCATTTGTTGAGAAAAGGTGTGTTAATGATAGGAATTCTACTTGCTCTGTTGAGGCCATTGAAGAGCTTGAGCACAACATAAGAACTTGTCAATCTTCCACTGTAGGCTTTGCATTTCGCAAATTGGAGAGGATAGTACGAAAGATAACTTGTGCTGGTTCCTAACCAATTTAATGAAATATTTTTCTTAGTGTTACAACTGTGGTGAAGCTGCGCCATAGAGAACCCCCATATGAAGTTGAGGCATACATAGGAATGTCCTTGACTGGTGGAAGCTGGCCAAGGTCACCAAAGAGCATGATAGATCGGCCTCCGAATAGGAATTGGTTGTGGCTGGGGAATGCTTCACGTAGTCTCATGTCAATACTTTGAATTAACTTAGGACCAATGAAGCTCATCTCATCTATTAATATGTAGCGAATGTAGTGCATTCTTTCTTGGAAGCTTGCTAGTGTTTGGCCTTGTAGCGGGGCAATATCTTTGATAGGGATATGTAGGGCTGAGTGGATAGTTGATGCTTGGATGTTGAATGCTACTACGCCTGTAGGTGCAAGAAGTAGTAATGGTGATGGGCCATTTTGGGATGAATTTTTCCTAGTAGATTGGATGGCTTTTATTAGGTGTGATTTACCTATTCCAACAGTTCCTTGAACAATCATTTTAAAAGGAGTTTGGAAAGTACCTATATTTAGATGCATGAAGACTATATCAAATGCTTTTTGTTGTTCGACAAAGAGGTCGTAATGGGTAGGGGGACTGGAAAGATAGGGGACTTCAAATGTTGGACGATTGGATTGTATGTAGGTAGTAGCGTAGTCTTTTTGGTGCGGATTGAGTTGGGAAGAACCCCAATAATGGTGCAAGTCAATGTCACAGCGACCAAGCATATCTAGTTCATCAAAGTGGAAAGGAAGGCTTGGGTATAGACTTGATAGTACTTGCCATTCAGATGGATTATTTTCATGCATTGTTTCTTCTTCACTAGAAGAGGATGTAGAATCGGTTGCTTCAAAAGGCTCTAATGGTGTGCGAAGCACATGCCAAGGATGATAACTGGATGCAAAACTCTCCCACTGTTCTACAATAGGAGTGGATGACAAAGTGAATTCATTGCGAATGTTGCGGAACGGTTTGTACAATAGTAGCTCACTCCAACGAAATTCTTCATAGTGGTTGCTATCTCTTGTAGGGATGGAGGTGAAATGTGGGGAGACACGAACAATGGCTTTAGTGGGCTGCTCTTTCCATTGGAAGTGCTTTCGAGAAGCCTTGTAGGTCCACTTTTGGGTGACCTCAAAAAGTGACATAGCCTCTAAATGTATTGGATAAGCCATGTAAGCATCAATGGTATTTGGGGAGGTGGTGGTTGAATCCAATGACAGGCACACTCGCTGGAAGTTTTTTTGGTTCACATTTAAAGAGGAAAAAGTTCGGCTTGATAGGATGAGTGGAAGTTTAAGTAGGAGGTGGCAAGTTTCTTGGGCTCCAATATCACGATCGACCAGTGTATCAGCAAGCATTTTTTTGAAAGTTGTTGGGGCAGGCTTGTCAGAGTCTATATTGGTTGAAATATGAGATAACATTGCATGGTATGTCTCTGACTTTTTTTCAGCTTTTGTTGCATATTTTGCAATATACTTGAGGATTGCATGGATAGAGATAATAGGTCAGTAATCAATGTTATCTCTCCAAATGGAGAGGATGGAAGGGTTGTGTAGGTTTAAGCGGTCGTCATTGTGAGCAGCGGTGAATTTTGGCTGGCCAGCTTCATCAATTTGAAGGGTTGAAAGTTCTTGAATGGCCCAAGGGGCTTTGTATCAACACTATAGCATTTGGCCTTTTTTCCTAAGGAATGTTTGCAATGTACATTTAGTATGACGTTGAACACAATTGACCAATTCAGTGTAGTCAATGACAGGGTCAGATTGCAAAATCATTGTACTATCCATTAAACATGGGTCATCCCCAAGAGATTGATGAATTGCCTGGTTCCTTAAAGCATTGCTTAGGGATTCCATACAGAGACATTCCTTTCAATGTATTGAATGGAATTTTGTACCGATTGAAGGTTATTCCATTGTAGTTTCTCAATATCAAGTGCTTCTGCTAGCCAAAGGAAACCATGAATATGTGCAGAGCCTTTGTGTTGCCATTCATACCTGGTAGATTCTTTGTTTAGAAAGTGTTTTAATGGTATCCATAGGAAATGAATGAGGGTGGGAAAATAATACCTATACCAGTAGTCAGTTGCTCCAAGTAGTTTTTCCAAAACCTCTTGACGAAATGCAGTGAACCTATGGTGCATATATTGGGCAGCAAGGTGTGGATTTTGAACAATGTTTTGTACCCTCCATTTATAAGCAGCTTGCATATTTGAAGGTGCAGTTGATGGCATGATCTTGTGCAGGTCTGGCCATTTTGTATCAGCTGCACTGAGTGTGAAGAATAGCGATGGGAAACCAACTTGGATAACCATATCAGAGAGCTCTGCTCTACAACAGTTCCAAAAAGGACGTGTTCCACGAATTGATGATTCAAAGCACATGAGTTGTTCAACAAGTTTTTCATCTGGAAGGTCCTTTAATCACTGACGAAGATTGGAAATAGTTGTTGGTAAGCATGTATCAATGTGCTTATGGACAAATACAGATGTCGTGGCTTGGCTGTGATGGCGCATAATAATATTGAGTATGAAGTACTTGAAGCAAGGGTGTTGGCCAACCCTATTATCAAAGTACCTAAGCAAGTGGAGATCATATTCATGTAATTTAACTTCTTGCATGCGTTGTTGTTTGAAATTAGCTATGCCTTTTGGAAACAAAGTGGGGAAAGCCATAACAAACAATCCTTCAGTGGTCTACTCATTGATGGGAGATGGTGAAATGGGTGGCCAATCCATAGATAAGGTTGGCCGACCTTGACCTAGTTGCAGTATAGAACACAATTCTTCAACTTTTGTACATGCTGGTGGAAGATTAGCTACAAAGGAAATCGAGTGGTGAAGGTTTTCTTCAGAAGGGTCGAAGGTTGTAGCATCTAAATGCACAAAGGTTGTAGTTGTTGGGCTAGTAATTGTGGTTGTTGCAGGCAGGAGGTCGGTAATGCTAGTGGAAGCAATTGGTAGGAATGCTAATGCAACCTCATCTAAGTGCACATTTTGGTAGTATGGGTCGTGTGTGGTTTTATAAAGCAGTGCATCGTAAACACGTCCTCTACTCACAAAGAAGCTATAATCTTGTTGGTCAATGTTTTTCCTATTAACTAATAGGATGTCTAATTCATCTATACGTCTAGGCAAGTGTGTAGCAATCATAGAAATATCTTGAGGAAAGGAAATAGTGTGGCCAATATATTTTAGCTGGCCTCCCTTTGAATAGGTTACTTGAAGGATAGGGCTAACCCTAGATATTAGCATTTCTTCAACTTGATTGAGTTTTTTTAAACATAGAGGTTGCTCAGCAGGGTCCATATTATTTCATGTTGAGAAGCGATGGCCATTTTTTTCAGTTGCACATTTGTAACAAGTAGAAAGTCCATTTAACTATTTTATTTTTATACCTGGATATTGTTCCATGCAGACTAGACAAGTTGACATTTGTGCAAGTTTGTCTAGCGTAGAACAAAAATAATTTCTTGCTGCAAAAAAGGTTTGAGGAAAGATTGGAGGCGGATGGAGTTGTGCAGGGTAAGCGGAGGAGGGTAGTGTAGATGTGGAGGTGCTAGCAAAGGAGTTTTGTGCGATTTCACGTCTTCTTCTATTGACGATGTCTTTTCGTGCATGGTAGCGGTCTCGTTGTTGCTAGTTACGACGGGCTCGCTTAACTTGCAACTTGAATTTTTGAAATCCATATTGTATTTTCTGTGTGTTTACATAAAAGGTTCAACATTAAGTAATATAATTTAACTGGGAATCTTACGAAATCACAAGATTGTATGCCATTGAAAGTTTACATAGAAGGTACAACATTGATGGGGATAACATCATAAAAGCTTGGAGTAATATATGTTCTAAAAATGGGAAAGTAAAATAATCAGTTTAGTTGTGTAAACTAAATACATCGAGTAGACAGCAATAACATTGATTGGAAGTGTACATAACTTCAATCATGTCCAATGCAATTGGAATAATGCTAAAATATTTGGAAGTATAATTCTTCACAAAAGGAACTGAGTAATTTTTGTTCTTCATATATTGCAAGTAGATGTGTGATTAAATGTGTAAAGGCGTGAGAGTAAATTCTATAGACATTATGAAGTAGAGTGGTTTGCAATTAAACAAATGGAAATATATATATGTTTTCTGTAATTGTTTGTCGAGCTTACAAATATGCACAATTGCACATGACATGACAAGTGTACTTGAATAGCCTGTAATAGAAAAGCTAACCATGTTTAATAGCTTTGGTAACAATGATTTGTGTTTCATTCCCATCAAAAGTATTTGATTGGATGGTAAGTGCCATGAAGAAATCACAATTGACAACTGTGTGTAGAATTTTGCTTGCTGCATCAGGTTCTGCTAGTAGGAGTTGGAAGTCTTTTGCACAAACTCCTAATAACGCTATTGTTGGTTTATCAAATGCAATAACATCAAGAAGATGGCCTGTATCATCTTGCAAGTCCATCTTTAGCATGTAGGTTAAATCACATGTAGCAATCTTTCAAGAACACTTGGGGCATTTAATGCACCTGGAGTAATCTGAACAACCTTTTTCTTACACTTTTTTCTTTCCACCATGCGAGGGCATGACACGTAGTAGAAGTTGTCTAAGTGGAGCTTTGTGATAGTGGCCTTTACAGAAACATTTTGTTTTTCAAGAGAATTTGGTTTTGCAATACTTGAAATAGGAATTGGGTTTTCAAATTTCTGAGTCGATAGCTGGTTCTTCAAGAGGGAAAGACAAGGTTGGGCAATCCCTGTAGTGGCATACCAAGTCTGTAATGTTGAGGCTTCAATCAAGTTGGGATTGATTAGAATGATTGTTGGAAAGATAGTATCTATAGACTTTCTAGACCATGTGGTTATACGACCACTTTTAATCAAAATAATTGGTGGGTTGGGTTCTAGGGGAAGGTCAGCTAGTTATTTGCCAACAGTTTGGCAATGGCTAACCCAAAGTGTGATGTCAATGGTACGACTGGACATGTCAATGATTGTAGCTGTACACTTTGTTGTTTCGGTGCCATCCCTTTTACAAATGGTTGATGCAGGGGAGATAGATAGAACAATACCAATGACATCTACAAGGGAATTAATACGCAATGACATTAATGATTCAATGCTTTTGATATGGTAATTTTGTGCTGGTATAGTGGAGTCTACACAGGTGAATGGAGTTATGGTTGATGAGCTATGGAGGAATATTTCATAAGGGTTTGTGCCACTACTATATTTTGTGTTCCTAACTCTGATGCAGCCATTGGAGATGGCATAAGTACAATTGGTCTTGATGATATGGTAGAACTTGTCTACAAGATCATTAAAGCATGTAACATGTATCTCAGAGACTACTTTATCTACAAAATCAAACCCAAATACTTTCCCATCATTGCTTGAGTTTTTGTACTCATGAATTGGACTTTTAGCAAGGGCACGACCCTGAATGGACCAAACCTTATGGTATGGTGTTAAGGTTGCAATGGGAGTTGGTTCAGATGGTTCATAAAGTGAAGCATTGGGAGATTGAGGGGTGGCCAATGGCCCCTGAGAGCTGCTAGAGGGTGTACAAAGTGTAGGTTGATGAATAGCAACTGGAGCTCCAATAATTGATGCATTGTTTGTGACAACTTCTAGGATATGAATTACGATAGCCCTGCAAGGAAAGGAAAATTTGAAAGTGAATGAAATGAACATGATTAAACAACAAGAACTTTAAACTATATGGTAATTATGTACGTATGTGAATCTATGAAATTTTTTGCAATCGTATTCTTTGAGTTGGACAATGGAACCTTTCACTAAAGCCTCCTCCATGACAAGCTCATTGTATTGGGTGGGCAGCAATGCACGATGTGTGTGCATCCCATCCAACAATTGGATACGATACTTGACAAGCGTAGCATGAGGCTGTTCAATGCTATTGATAGATACAACTTGTAGAAAGGGATCTACATCTAGCATGCTTGAAAGGATGTCAGAAATGGCATTTGTAGTTAATGTAGGCATGACGACGTTGGAAGACATTTGAAGCGATTAGCTTGTAGGAAAGTTGAGTGTAGGGAATTCAAACAATAAAGAAATGTTTCAGTAGTAATTATGAAGTTTTAAATGGTTCGTACAACCTTTCCTATGAGTACAACTTCAAATATCTTACTAAGTTATGCAAATAATTGATTACGGGTTATTTGAATTATTACACCAACAAATTATAAGTTAAAAACATACAAGTAAATTATATGACATTGCTTAATCTTTGACAGAAATAAAGGAATTTCTTGCTCCAGAAGGTAAGGTCACTCAGGAACTTCCATCTATAGTGGGCTCTATAAAAAAAATGGAAATTGGTACAAACCTTGTTTTTCCACGGTTGCAACTATGACAATTCTACAACAATTTTCAATAAAATGCTTAGATTGGATAAATCTTGTAGGATCATACAATACAGTCAACCCTCACTTTTTCCTATTGATTCCTAGATCCTATGTGACATCAACACTATTTCCAAATCTAAATGCATCTTTTTCCCTATCATTTAATTCAATAATTTCATATCAATTATTGAATCCTAAATAAATTTGTGAAATTGTAAATCTAAATTAAATGCAAGGCATTAGTCAAAGAAATACTCCATTACTGCTGAATTTTGAGGTAAGTCACTTTTGGGGTGATTGTGCTGGGAGAAGAGGCATGCAGATATGGTCCTATTTTGCTAGGACTTGACATTAATTGTTGATAATTTGAGGGTTGCCTTATATTATGGGGGCCTAGGCATAGCTGGTGCCTTAACCATTCCCTCTTCGCCTACCAGTGGTGTTGAAAGAGCTAAACAATGCTCCCTCTTGGAACTTGGTTTTAAAATTGATCCCAGCTCTGTGTCCAAACCAGGATCTTAATTTGTTTTGTGTCTGAAGTTTTTGTGGGTCAGTTTTAGTTGGAATATCTGTTTATCCTATTTCCTTGTTTCATTCTTGTAGATATTGTAGCAACCTACCTATGTTCACCCTCTTTTGTTTCTGTAACACATTTTTTTAGGGAATTGGGCAATAAAGAATCTACACTTAACTGAGCAAAACAAATAGTAAATTATATTTCATATAATATAATATATATATTGGTCTACCATTCTACATATGTTGGAGTAATTTTTAATCAATTTGTTGGCTCTCACAAGACATTTACAAACATTAGATTAACAAAAAAGAATCTGTGTACATGGATTCTATTGTCATATAAACAACATGATAAAAACTCGACATAGTCAATTTCAGAAATACTATTACAGAACATCATGGACTGTGGAAATCAGTGTCTTTAAGACTTTGACACAGTAAAAATTAAGAAGTAAAAGCGATCTTGCAGGCCATGACTGAGTGTTGTCTTATAGTTTGTGTTGGAAGGATCATTTAATTTTTGTATTTGTATTGGTTTGACCTTGAATTTTATTTTTACAAAATTACAATTTGGGGAAGAATTAGTTAAATGGAAGGGGGGATGTGATTATTTCTGACATATTTGAGGATGGAAAGAACACTCTAAAATTTACCTAATTTCCTTCATGTATGTTTCTAAACCTTAACAACACGGGGTGTTATTTAAAGCATTTCTGGTGAGAGATTTTTGTGCAGTCCTGGATGGCACGTCAGAAGTCTTGGTAGACTTCTATCTATTCTATCTTTCAACAAGGACTATCTTTCAACCATAAAATGCAAAGAAAATAGTGATGTGGCCTTTAGTACAGACTTCATTGTTATTCTGAAGAAGTTCGTGGTCTAGCAATGGACTCTTATGCTATATTTGTTATGTTTTAGAATTTATTATATCTGGTTACCTGCATTTGGATAATAGGAGGTCCTAATAAATTTTAATTCTCTAATGAATTTTTTATTTTCATTTGGGCCTCTCTTAGATTTCAAGATCTGGTTGCAGTCCTTCAAAAAAAACTTTGTAGCTGCCAGCAGGTTTTTTATGTTCATCTTAATTAAATGTATCTTTGAACCTGAAATTAAATGTACTTCTGAAACATAAACCTTTTCTGTATGTTGAGCATTGCATTTATATGATATTAAAATAGAAAATGAGAGCGACTGTCTAAGGACTAAGGGCACGTTTAGCAAATCAGCAGATTGTTTGTCTCATAGCCTTCTGCTGTTGATAGGTTGTAGATTCTTTTAGGTAGCTATTTCAACAATTTTGTCCAATAGTAAAGGCTATAACATTTGCCTTGGGTGTGCCTAGAGTTTTCATGAGGGATGGTAAGGAGATGTATGACAGGAGGTAAGAGGATAAATCTGTGCTGGAAGCAAAGCCTGTTGAGCTGCCAATACATGTGTGAGGTTTCTGATGGTTTAAAACTTTATTTCACTGTAAAAAATCTATGAAAGTAGTCTATAACCTAAGATTTTAATGGATAAAAGAGAGACGACAGTTATCTTACAAAGGTAGCTAATAAGACAGTAATCAAAGAGGGCAATATTAGTTTATATGGCATAAGTTCCTTATGACAAGTGATTCAAGATAAAGAAGAGCCCTTCAAGTTTATGCAAAATTAAAGGACAGTGCATAGAGGGTTATAGTCAAAGGACAGTAAGGCCATAAATGAGCAGGTCTTTGTTAGAAATCTAAAGTTGAGACAAACTCAATTTGATAGGGTTTCCTAAGAATTGTCACTAGGGCTCTGAGATTAACAATTTAGAGTGCATGGATGGAAGACCAAACTGTCAAAGGGAAGCAATGAGTTATAGAGAAGCAGAGGACAGTCAAGTCCCAAATCCCAACAGTCAAATGAGCAATGGTGAGAACAATCTACAATGGACAGACAAACTCAATATCTCAAGTCAAATTCGAGGACTAACCTTTCTAATGCAGTTCATGGAGATTTAAAGAGAACTGGAAATAAATTTAACTGAATGAGCATACCTAGTTCACTAGGAATTCAACCTTGGAGTTGATTGTCACTCAAAACTTAGCATGGTTAATGTTGAGTAAATAGAGGGGATGGTACCTGATAATCTATTGCTGTAAATAGTCAATCCTTTCAATTGAGTGAGCATACCAATCCATAGGGATTGAACCTTCAAGTTCATTGCTATTTAAGTAAATGGTAAATAGGTATTGCCATTTAATTATGTTTTTGTGTGGTGTTTCTAGTAGCGAGGGGTGCCAACTTAGTTAAAATGAATGGAAATGGTAGTACAAAATTATCAAATAACTGACTCCACTGTGACATTCAGATAATTACAAACTAAAGATAGACAAAAAAAACAAAGCTACACAGCATTGAAATCCTAAAACTATCGATCCAAAGACCAAAGCTATTGAATGATATGCTAACACTGCTGGCTGAAACCCTACTTTAAGTCTATAGTCTATTAAATTAGACGGAAAATAATTCAAAACATACCTCTTTGAAAACTGATTTTGAAGAAGAACAAATCGCACACAACTGATAGAAGTAGTAAGAATCTGAAGCGCCAAATCTAAGAGGTGGGAGACCCTCGTTCAAATTTGACTTTAGTTTATGCATTCAAAATCCAAGAATCAAGAAGAATGATCAGAATCTCCTACCACTCATAAATAACAACAATATTATAGCGACTTTAATGGAAAAAGTTTATATAAATATTTACTAAAGGGAAAAGAGGAACCTATTTATCATACACCCAAAACACACCTAAATCTTTCAACAAACAAGTTAATAGTATAAGCTGAAACATCATAGCTGTAAAATCAGTGTCAAAACCTTGGCCGAGCAACCAAAGCTTCAGGAACAGAACAGAAGGTCGTTGTTCCCTTTATTCCTAGCAATTTTTTAACCAGTTATATGGAAATGAGATTAAGGAAGATTGACTATATTTTCTCCACAAATATCCACAAATTTGAGTGCCAGGCTTTTGGTTTCAAAAAATGAATGCTCTCAAAATTTGTGTACTACACAAATAGAACAGCCAATTTGTACCCAGACAGTTCAAGATCTTGCATTTTCAGGATCAGCTGGTCATGATTTCGACTGGTATTTCAAAGATACCAAACCTGAACTTGAGAATAGGATTCAAATAACTCTGCCATCTGTATCTTTAGCTAATGGCCTACATGAAGGTGGATTGGAGCAGAATGGATCAAGACAATCTAATGGCATTACATATTCTGCTCTTCATTCACCATCTCACCCTGAAAGGTCCGCACAACAAACTTTTAGTGTAAGAGATAGTCATCAGATATTAAACTTTTAATTGTTTCTTGTGATTTCTTGTGTTGAATTTCTTCGAACAAGATCTGCTTGAAACTTTTAGACTTCTAAAGGAGCACCTGCTTGTTTTGGTTGGATCCATGTATGAATAAGCTTGAAGTTTCCTATTAATTGAAACTATTATATGGAATAGTATGAAAATGACTGGGAATTATGACATGACTGGTAGGGGACAGCTTATCATCAAGCTTGGCAAAAGAAGTTTTCTATCTCAGGAATTTTGGGAATGTTGCAGTTTTAGGTTTGATGTGCTACAGTTGGAGAACTTTATATATATACACATATATTAAAAAAAATGATTCTCCGTGCAAAGAAGTTATAAACAGATTAACAAGAACAATATATACGATGCAAGGTACTCTGTATATGGAAGTTTTAAACAGATTTGCTAAACCGGATTAAAAAAAATTGCATTTAAATGGAGTTCTCAGGATTTGAATGCCTGGCACAAATATGATTCACAGAAGTCACACATAAGTTCAAATAAATGTTTTTGTCGTTATTTTCTCTATATGTTTGAATCTGGTGCTTCTTGCACCAAGGCTTTTAAGTTTTATGTAGTTTATTGATCCCTGTTTTTCGTGGTTTGGCCAGTAATTATCTGATCTATACACAAATTTGTAATGCTATATCACATACCTAGATGTACCGGTTATAAAAGGAAATGATTTTCTGCTATCAAACAGGTATTTTACATTTGGGAAGATGTGATATGTAATTAGCATTTAATCATCCTTTATTCCTTGAGTTTTTCAGTATCTTGAATTTAGAAACTTAAAACAATTAGTAAACAAGGAGTACAGATGAATGTGAAACATTTGCAGATATGGTACTGATTCATTGGAGCATCAGCAGCCAGATGGAAATTCACACCAGTCGAATCCTTCAAAACAGGCTGTATACTAAGCTTTCATTAAAAATACTTAGGCACCTTTTAGTTTACAGGATTTAAAACTGTTATTGCCCGCCCACTAACCATTATCTTGGGGTGGTAATCATGTAATTTCTGATCACTTCCAATATAACAGCATTAAACCGAAGTCAAATTTACTGGAAGATAGCATTCTGTTACCTATTGCAGAAAAAACCTTTTAGGGGATATTGGCAACCTTCTGTGGTGCCCGTTTGAGATAGAGCTCCTATGAATTCCCATGCAGATCGAAAACTCTTTATTAGCATGCATCTGTTTTTCAGTCCACATCTGGGCTGGGGAGATAACTGTTTGCTTCTACAAGACTTTACTATAAATTTGGTGAAATGGACATGATGTTGGATCTCTTCTTTTGATTTTCAAGTAGGATGTATTTTTTGATAGTAGTTGGTCAGTACACTTATTCATTTCACTGGATATACCATTTGCTTGGAAGTTCGGAATAGCATTCTTTCCATTTAAATTGTATATTGTTAAATTTTTGTACCCCTAGATCTTAACCTTGTGACCAAGCTTTTGAGTAAATCAAAACTCACCAATTGGCCTACATTCAGAGTACCAAGGGGTTACGTATATAAATACATATTAAATATTTAAGTTTGTCCATAAAGATACAAATTTCTTGTGTCCTGACCTTTGGGTGTGAAAATGGGGGCCATGTAATTCTTAAATTGAGTAGAAGACGCTGAACTTTTTCCCAATGAAGAATTGATATAAGTGATGAGCAGTTGAAGTCATAATCAGCAGACTCTGGTATTAAAATCCACATGATTCATGAATTATAAATGTGCCTGAAAACTAAAGACCTCCCATGAGATATTTTGATATACTTGATGATGCAATTCGTTTTACCCCTTATGCAAGGATGGAAAAGCATTTTTATAGATTTGTTTAGATATGTTGTTGTAAGTTTTCTCCAGCTTGTATGCAGAAAAATTGTCACAGAATATTGGAGATAATTCTTAAATTAAATGTTTATGGAAAGAATAATTTTCTTCTGAAATAAAGATGCCCAGCAAAATGTACTTGCATGCTTGTGCATATGGGCTGCAAATTAATAATCAGTTTCTGCACCTTTACTAAATTAACGGTTTTACTTTTTAATGCTTCTAGGTGGAACAAATCTTCAGAGAGCAAAATATACTGGATGCATACCTTCTTATTGGAGGATACTGTGAAACTGTGTCTGAAAGAATATTGTCTATTAAGACGCAAAAGTAAGTCACAATTACAAGTTTTTGATTAACCAAATGATTTGTAGTTTGCCGTTTCTGGAAATGCATATGTACAATAGGATCTCTCTTCAAGTATTTTGCTGGAGGCATGTGAAGGGGCATGGAGGACAGAATTTAATTCAAAAACGATTAAAGTTTTGTTTAATGCTGGCCAGACGAGGTAGGAGACAGGGATTGAAGAATGTGAAGAGTTTATAAAAACACGAAGAGATAGAACCATGACATAGACAGAGGGAAAAAAATTGAAAAGAAAAGAATTAGAGAAGAGGCCGCAATAGGTGACAGGGAGAAAAAGTAGAAAAGAAACCGATGATATAAGAGATATCAAGGAGACCATGATATAAGAGATGTCATGCTCACATTCACCTCAATTTTTTAATTCTTTCTCAATCATACATATCAAGAGCCACCATGCACACCTCCGTTTGTCATCTTTCTCAGTTATGCTAAACAAAGCTTTCGCAGAGCAATTGTTGTGCTGTTAATTTCGATTAAGCACAATGGCGGTGTTGTTATTGAAGTATTTTTAGCATATAAATAACAATCAGGCATGCGAACTGCAAGGATAAGGCGACTGAACTCCAGTTTTCCAAGTGTGAAACCCTGTGAACTCCAGTTTTCATTTGTCATTCTGGAGGCGTTAAGAATGAACTTCAAAATGAAAGATGAAGTCGCTCATAATCGGTTAAAAAACCAGTAAAAATAACCCGACTCATACTTTATTTGCATGGAGAAGACACTTAAATGAACAAGAACAATAAAACTAGGTTTTTAAAAGAGAAAGAAGACTTTCGTTTTTGAGTAGGATCTCCGAGTTTGCAAAACACTGATCTTTGTTTTTGACGGGGGGCTCCCGAAAGGTCAAGATCTACAGTTTACATAGGTGTGTTTTGTTTTTGACATGTCCAGTTTGCGTATTTCGTCTTGCGTAATGCTGGAGCAACTGCAGTGGACTTCACATTGCACTTTGTTTTTGACGAGGGTCTCAGACGGTGATCTACGGCTGCAATTTAATAGACTGTCAACCAAGCCCTCTCGGTGCTTTTAGACCGCTGATTGAGAATTTGAGCTGTGAAATCTCAAATAGGGACACGCCTTCGGTGTAATTATTCCCAATTGGAAGGGTTTTGGGTAGAAACTTGGTCTAATTGTTTAATTTAAATATAATTTTTAAGAAAAGAATACTCTTTATGTAAATGGCAATTAGGTGTTGATTGTTAAAATAAAATATCAATGAATAGAAATTAAAATAATCTTGTAGTTCTCCATGTCAAGTTGGGCTCTAGAATTCTTGTTATTATGATGCTACATTTTATGAGAACATGTATAGAAAATAAAGATATGCATCTCATGTTTACTTGCTGATGGTTTTAGTTTCAATTGTATATGAAATTATATTGGTTAAAATTTGAATCATAAAACATTTCTTTCTTTTGAATATAAGCAACCTATAACTATCTAGAATATAGTTAAATAGGCCAATAAATTAATATAATATATGTTTAATTTTTTCAAATTGAGTATGGTAGGAGAAAAACTCAAGCCCAAATATAATACTAGAAAAATACTTGTATAAAATTGCTATGAAATATGGTTGTGAATATGTCAAATTATTTTGCATAGATAAGAAATGAATTCATGATTTATTCAAGCCCAAAATTATAACACTTTCTAAGAAAATACTTGTATAGGCTACTAGGAAACTAAGTTGTCAATGCCAAATTGTTTCTTTATAATTGAGCAAAAGAATTGATGAATAAATACTATAAGAAACATAATTTCTCTAGGAAAATTGATGCAATAGTGGTTGTGAAATACCTTATAAATATTTGTAGCATCATTTAGTAGCCATAGGTGAGTTCATGATCAATATTGGAACCCATATTTTATAAAATCCGACTAAGCGTGGAACTTGTATCTCTTTATGCTAATTATTTATATTCAAGATCTACATTTAGAACCTAAAATTATTATGTTGAATATAATAATTCATGTATCTTATTATGTGAGATCTATGTATCCATAAATAAACATTATTGTTGGTATACATACAAAAACAAGAAAGAAGGGGATTAGGCATTTATTACACATGGGAAACTACTATAATTATTATAACATAGCCGTATTTTGGTTAATGGAATTAGTAGAATAATTGGAAGAAACCATTATCATTTAAATAAGAATGGTAAATAGACTAAAGCAATTAATTATTAACCATAAGGATTTGACTAATAACAATGTTTACACACGAGGGTTTGTGTTCCCCTAATCTTCTGAGGTTAAGCCATATGGTCTTGCATAATGATTTCTTTAGATGACTATATTCCACATAAATGGCATGTGATGAAAAGGTGCCAAATGAATTCTAAGTTAAAACCTAAATAAACTAAATAAATAAAGAAAAAATTCTTTGGTGAAAGAAATTAATTCAAATAATTAAATGATGGATTTTTTGAATTAAATTGAGTCACTTAATGAGTAAAATATAATTTACATGGATATTTATGCTTGTGAGAATTAAATAGGTTGCATGTGTTAGTTACTTCATGATTGCACAAATTTCAGGCATGTTGGTCATGTATTGCTAGAATCCTCATGATGTGTTGGGCTCCTCTTGTGGAGTAGCATGGGGAAGCCTATGGCTTCATGGTAGGGTGGAATTCATTCTGATGATCTTCTTTTCTTTTTATTTAGGTTACAAAGAAAGGAAACAAGAGATTTTCTATGTAAATGTTAATGTATTTATCTATCTTGTGACTTGTTGAATCGAGAAGAGTAGATGATTCTCATTCTGGCTTTCTTATAACTATCATTTACAATATTGTAGCTTTGAATTTGTTATGGAAGAGCATGGATGCTATGATTAAATCTGTTTCATATGTTATCAATCTATGATGTACTAAAATTGGTGCAAGAATACATGTGCCTATAAAAAATTGGTATCATATTCTGATATGAAAATATCATATTCTTGTATTGAGTATGTGACCATTGGAGTATCATGTTTTAATATAAACCTCCACACTTAGATTTTTTGGGATTCTTGCAACTTCTAACACATAAAAGACACATGGGGGACAAGGAGGGGGAAAATTTATGTAAAATTTGACTAAAGAGGGACCCAATCAAATATCTCTTAGATTTCTTAGAAGTGATGGGTATAATGAGGCCAAATACATAAAGGGGCTAGAATTCAAGCATAATTGGACATAATAAAAAATAGGATGCAGCAGCAAACATAATCCTTTGTGTGTTTCCACTTCTTGTTGTAGATATTTATATATTAGGGATGATGCAAGATATTGAGTCACCTATGTCTTTAACCCTAACATCTATTCTCTCCTCTCCTATAAAATTTGGAATCTTACACACAAGACTAGGTCTAGATGTCTTGCTCACCCCAAAGTTTCATATTATTTTAGACATCAATGCGATATTGAAACTGATTCTATTTTGCTCACCCAATTTTACATATTGGCTGGACATGGATGCATGACATTGAGACTACTTCTTTTCTTTCTCAACTCAAAAGTTTTATGGTCCAATTCTTCTATTTATTTGCCTCTTACATGCTCATTCTTCCTTATGTTGTCAACCCTTACTTATGTCTACCTTGATCAATTTTTCACATGCTATGCTTGGCTTTCCTCTTTGCGTATTTCTATTTAATGGTGGGGAACAATTTCAAGTGCAATCATATTCTATTGTAACAACTTTCCTTTCTATTATTTTTTCCTATTTATATAGGAAACATATCATTGACCTTTGAGGCATATGAGTTTTATATGCTTTCTTTCTAACGACCTTCTTGATATTCCTCTTTCTATATTAAAACTAATTATATACACCCTTTTTATGCAATTATTTCA
>VDFB02286441.1:0-37169 GCA_007258455.2 Sequoia sempervirens
TGAGTGTACAATATTTGCATGATTAGTCACCACATGTCAATACTATCTCCCTACCATCAACATATCGATGGGACATGAAACAAGCTCCCTCTGAGTTCACTTTGTCACACTGATAAACCAATTCATAGAACATCGAAGGATGAAGTTGGCTTCTCCTTCACGCTGATTTCTCTGAAGCCCAAAATCTTGTAGACCACCATAGCTAGCGAATAAAAATTGATTCAACCCTTATTGGAAAAGAAATAACACAAAAAAAAATTTGTCGATGCAAGATTGCTCTATGCCTGGGATGTTCCTACATTAGACACCTGAGGTAGGAAGAATTTTGTGAATATGGATTCACAAAATGGGGGTGAGTGGTAGTACCACCCTTTTAGACTACAAATGATCTTTAGCCAACCCCATTGCTAAAACTAGTACCTACAATTGCTTCTTCTTTCTCCTCTTCCAACATTTACCTGGAACAAGCAATATCCTCCTCTGAAAATTATGTTCTTTACTCCTCTTCCTTGATGTGGAATTGACTCCACCATAACCTGACCACCTTGTCCAAAAGTATCTCTCACTCGCCTCTAATATTATGTGATTAAACCCACCATAGTTAATCCACCTCCACCAATTTGCACCTGCACTTAACTCTTCAACACCATGCAAATCCTTCTTTGCATACCAATCATCCTGAATCATATCATATGCATTCACTAACTCATCAAACTCAACATGAAAAACATTATGTGTTACCTCCTTTGGTGATGCTACATCCACCTGTTCATCATCACCCTTGGATATAACACTATACTCCTCTTTCTTTATGCATTCTAAAAGACATTTTTTAGTTGTAATCACTTCCTCCTTTCTTATATCTCCTAAAAAAGTAATTCACAACTACAAATTCTTTGTCAGAATCAAAATACTCATAATTTCCATCTCTCTCCCTTATATCCTTATCAATGTCAATAACATAATCAAAATATTCTACCTCTTCATCCTGCAATAAACTATCTTCCATACAGATCTCTTTATCACATGAGAAATTTGATGCAAACAAAAGCTCACTAGGAATTTTCTCACCTTCTTCCTTACTTACAACTGTAACTAGTGTTTCCATCCACAAAGACACTCATTTCCGCAACACCTTCTACATTACTCTTTTCATACTCATACAAATCAAAACTTTCAAGCTCCTCATATCTATATCCATCTCATTCATATCATTCCCATGCAAACTAAAATCCTCTATGAATTTGCAAGATGCAAGTTTTACCTTTTCTTCAATTGATTCAACTTTGGTGTCCTCTTCTTCAAGGTCCTCCATTTTTCTTCACTCTTCTGTGGTTGCTACCACCTCTCGATATTCATCCTTCAATTTCAAGTTTCAATTCCTCAACCTATTTATCCTCTTCCTCGGTGTCACATGCATGACACTGTGTTGCATCCTATTTTGTTCCTATAGTAAAAAAATGATTAGAAAGATAAAATTTATCTTTAGCTCTTGGCTTCTTTTGTTTTCACCCCCTTATCTTTTTCTCCAATTCATTTAATTTCCCCTTCAACTCTATCAATTATCATTCTCGAATTCACTTTCTGATTTCCTCTAGTCTAGGAATCCTTAGAATCCATCTAATGACAATGCCCTTTCTCCTTTCCATTTTCTAGGTCTTGCAAATCCATAATAAACAAAAATCCTTAACCCTTGGGTTGCTTTTAGAGACTCACAAATCCCTCTACAGTCACAAGTACTGCTTGCAACAATATCTCACCAACACAACTATCCTCTACCCAAAACTGATTCTAGAAGATGCTTCCTCTACCCACCTTCTCTTTGTGGAGGAACTCTACACCTTCTACCCAACTTTATCTTTGATGGAGGATAGTAGTTACAAACCCTCTTTCATGTCTACAACATACCTTCACAAAACTCTCTTAGCTCGTCACCCTCTGGTCTTGGCACATACTCTGCACTCTCAAGATCTTCTGGCTTTGATACCACTGATGAAGGGGCACTCTCAACTCTAATACCACTTGATGAAGGGTCCTCCCCTTACAAACCAAAAATCACACACAAAACACATAGGTTTGTATAGAAAAATGCAAGATCAAGAAAATATTTTCTTTTATTACTAAAATGAAATTATGATCTTATTACATGGGCTATCTCATTACATCATTTAAAAATCTACAAATCTAAGCCAAAATCTACTCTAGGCTCTCATCACTTTATAGTCAAGTATCTCATCCATAGCTTCTCTCCTCCTTGTTAGCTCTCTTCTTCCTAACTAGACCCCCCCATCTTCTCCTTCTGATGGTTTATATCCTTTTCTCTAGCAAGAAATATTATTTCACTGTAACCATGTCAACCATCTATGGTTTCTTGCAATTCGATCTTCCTTTAATTCTTTCTTCTATTTTTCCCTAGTATCGCTACTTCCTCTAATCACATCCAAAATGGTTTCCTCATTGTCTATTCAGCCTTCTTAGACATGTGATCATTCACCATCTTCGTGTTGTTGGTAGATGGAGCCCAATCATACTTGGAGGTTACATTTTCCCCACTTTTATCAACGTAGTTTCCCCCCCCAAATTATTTAATGATGGTTTTGGGGTAGTGCCCCCAAGACGGGGTTAAGGGGTAGTGCCCCTTGCGGGGTCTAGGGGAAACCTCGCACAATTTTTATTATTTTCTAAAGGCGTCGAGTGTTATTTTTTCTATTGGTTGACATAAAAAAAACCCTATTTTGTAACTGACATAAGTCTTGATAAAAGGCTAAAGGTTAGGGTTTATGTTGACATTATATTGTAGCAATTGTAGCAGTATTGAGTTGCAAGGGATTACTAGTTGTAACTGATTTGATTTACTGCATAATAATTTTGGACTATCTGTTGGTGGATGTAGCCCGAGTTTGGGTGAACCACCTTAAATATTGTCTCACGCTGTTATTATTTCTATATTTTTCGTTCCTATGTTTAATCTTTATTTACATTTAATTGATATTTTTTGCATACAATTCCTAATACATGCCTTCCCATCGGATACACACTATGCTATCGGGTAGAGAAAATTCCATGTGACATGAATATTCACCCTCTCATTGATCACTATCCTCGTCAACATTCACAATTCACAACAAAAATGTGAATTTACCTATCATCCAATCGCACATCCCCATTTGTCCATCCATGTCACTGCCACTTCATCATCGATCATTCATTGTAATACCACTGACACTACTCTACTATAATCCTTCCAAATTACCATTGTAGGGATCGCGGGTTACCACCATACTGCCAAACTTCTACATGAATTGTTGTGAGCTTGTAGTTTCCAACACGCCATACTATAGCCTCCTTCAAATTCTATCATGGGGTTGTGGATTGTTGTCCTTCTATCGGCTATCAAATGGACTCCTCATGATCTCCCACCAAAACATGTTTATCTACCTGATATTGAAATATCAATGGGACGTGTATTCTCATCAACCCAAAGTATCATCGCTACCTTGATATGCCTTATTGCTCCGTTAAAGGGACTTTGAATGTCATCTCACCAATAGGTGAACCTCCTTCTGAAGTAATTTCCTTGCAGGTCCATTTACTACTATTGCCATACCATCAGCATATTGATGGGACATGAAACAAGGTCCTTTTGAGTTTGCCTTGTCACACTGATAAACCAATTCATAGGTAGACTGCCATACTTAGTGAATGCAAACTGATTCAACCCTTATTGAAAAAGAAATAACACAATTTTTTTTTTGTTGATGCAAGATTGCTCTATGCCTTGGATGCTATTGCATCAAAAATTGATCAAGGAAACCTAATTAAACACTCAAAATTGATCCCATTGGGAGATTAGTGTTAATTTTATATGGAAGGATTAGCTCTTTCCTAACCCCATTGATGCAAAGCTTCAAGATTAGTGATAATGGAGATTGAACCATAAAAATGATCTCAATTAATGAATGTGAGTATGAAATTACACAAAATAAGGGTGCTCAAATGATTTGTGGATGATTTTATCATAGAAATGAAGAGTATTTATAGGAAAATTGGATGAGTTAATGGCCAATATTGATTTAGCTAATCAATGGATAGAAATGAATATGAGAGGATGGCATGGATCAATTATCAAATCCATTGATGAGATTGAATATTGACATGAATTGATAAATTTAATCAAGGGTTGCAATTTATCTCAACAAACACAAATCCTTAAATTTAGGATCATGTGTAAGATATTTCTATGTGGGAGGAAAATGTTTGAATTTGAATTGACAAAATATTCCATGAGAATATTCCTTTGAGTGGGAAATTAGCTAATTAAATAATTATAACTTTATTTAATTGTGCAAGGTGGAGGCATTTAAGATTTTAATTAAACAATTAGATCGTTTAATCAAAAAGGAGAAATAATGACATTTAGTTGAACAATTAAGATTATTTAATCAAATGAGAAGAATTAAAGGATTTAATTAAATATTTTGCATTATTTAATCAAACAAGATGAAAATTAGCATGAAAGAGGTGAATTAATTAAATAATTTTGATTATCCATTTAATAAAAGAAAATAATAAATTTAATTAAATAATTAGGATTATTGAATTAAATAGTTGAGAATGGTTGAATCGGGATGAAAATGGTGTTAGCAAATCAAATCAAATGTGTGATATGGACTAGGACAATTTTAAGTTTCTACAGTAATAATTATGTTTTATGATAAATTAAAATAAATATTTTTTTATAAGAAGTTTGGGATATAATAGAAAATGGTTTTGTAGAACCTCTAGATCAAGTAGTTATCAAGCATTGGCACAAGAAATAAAATTTCAACTTAGACAAATTAAGAAAAATATGTAAAAGACCTATTTTTAATTCGACAAGCAATGGACTACTTTGTTTTCCATAGGTTTGTAGCAATAACTCAGTCTAATATGGCATGGGATGTTTATGAAACATCTTATAGGTAACTACTAGGGTGAAAGTGGATAAATTATAGTCTCTTAGGAGAAGTTTTCAGAATTTGCAAAAAAAGGATTCAAATTTTGTAAACCATTTTTTAGTCAAATTATGAATATTATTAATCAAATTAGATCACATGGAGAAAAAATAATTGATCTAATATTGTATAAAATATTCTCAAAGATGTACATAGTTAATTTGATATTATTTAAATGGTTACAATTGAAAAGTAAAAAAATCTAACACAACTATCCATAGATGATTTTATGGCATATATGTTATCACACAAATCCATTATGCACAAGAATAATAATTCCTCTTTAGAGAATGCATTTAAATCACAGGTTTCATTCAACAAAGAGGAAGAGGATGACCAAGATATAGAAGCAAGGGTAGAAATAATAATCAAAGAAATGAAAGGAGTAGTCTAGATCAAAGTGCAAGGGTGAATCATAATTTATATATTCACTGCTTTAGAAGCTATATAAATCAATTTTGACAACAATCTCAAAAGTATGATATTTTTAATACTTAGCAAACTATTAATACAATAAATTTGGTCATTATGCATATGAGTGTAAAATTTTTGAGATATAGAGGTAGGGATAGAAATAATAATCAAATGAATAGAAGGATTGGTTTAGATCAAGGTGTAAGGGTAAATTATAATTTTTATTCTCACAACTCTAAAGAGTGTAGCAATTAGTTTTGAGAAAAATCTCAAAAGTATGATAGGTTTAATATTTAGTGTTCAATGTATTAATATAATAAATTTGGTTATTATGCATATGACTACCAAAGAACAAAGTATATGAGGGTAAAAAATATAAATTATTTAAATGTATCTAAAACTAATTCAAGTTCCTTATTAATTACATTTCATGGTGTTCAAGAGAGCTATAGTGATATTTAGTTTATAGATGATGAATTTACTAATCATATAATATAAAATAGATATTTATTTATAATTTTAGATAGTTATGTGAAGTTAGAGGTCAAACTAGGTGATGATAATAAAGTGTTAGTTATGGAGAAAGGTTTTATTAATATTTTTACAAAACATGATGAAAGAAAGCATATTCTATATGTTTATTTTGTGCTCAAATTAAAATATATCTTATGTGTGTTGCAAAACTTGTACAAAAGGGTCACAAATTATCTTGTAAATATAATGTGTGCTAAAGTAGGAAAAATTCTAAGTAACCATTTAATTACAAAAAATATTATGACCAAGGGTTGAATGTTCCCACTTTGATTCAAAAGTGAAACTCAAAAGGAAGCCTAAGGAGAGCCCAAAGAAAATTTTAAGGTAACTTATTTAGACCAAATATGAGGGATCATTTAAGGTTTGGTAACCATAATTTTGGAGGTTTGATTTTATTGCAAAAAAAATACATGGTGAGAGGATTATCTACAATTAAGGAGCTAACTAGTTAGTGTGAGCATTATAATATTTTTGTGAAACAATTAAGGAAAAGTTTTTTGATAGGAATTTATTATAAATAAATGGAACCATTAAATCTTTTGTTCACACTAATTTACATGGACCAATACAAACTCCATCATTGGGGAAGAGTATATTTTCTAACTTTTATTGATACTTTTAATTAGAGGACATAAATTTATTTTGTCAATTAGAAATCTAAAGCCTTCAAAATATTCAAGGATTTCAAATAAATGGTTAAAAGATAGAGCAATTAATGCAACAATTTACTCAATTTAGAGAGGTGGATAATATAAGTCAAATGAGTTTCTATATTTTGTAGTTACCATGGAATTAAAAAAAAACATTATTAAAATGTACACATCGTAATAGAATGGTGTTGTAGAGGGGAAGAATATAACCATAGTGGAAGCATGTTGAATTCAAAGCACTTTCCTAAAGAATATTAGATAGAACTAGTAGTGTGTGCAATGTATATTCTGAACAAATTTCCTACATAGAGTATCAAAGACATGATTCCACAAGAAAAATGGCATGGTAAGAATCATAGTATACCTAATTTAATAATTTTTTTGTGTTCTATATACACATGCAAAAATAATAAAAGAGAAAAAAATTGGATGATAGAGATGAAAAGTATGTTTATATTACTTATATTAGGTGATTGATAGATTACAAGTTGCAAAATCCAATTACTACAAAGGTAATCTACAATAGAGTTGTTAAATTCAAGAAAAAGGAGATGAAAGTATCAAAACAAATTACAATTATGACATCAATACCTCAAAATGAAAAAGAATCATAAGAAAAAAGTGTGTAGCCAAGACCACAAGTAGTAATAGCTAGTCTGATAAGACACCCTCAAGGAAAATATTAAGCAAATTTAAAAACACCAAGAAATTTTTAATAAGGTGAATCATTATACTCCAAATTGTAACTAATGAACCCAATCCTACATTTTCATCACTAAGATCAAGGTAGACTCTAGGTAAGAAAATAAGTATTAAAGATATTTATAATCATGGAGAAAAAAAATAGATTTATATTTAAATTTTTGTTTATTATCCCTTAATTTGTAAAATCCCCATCTCAGGCACAACATTTGTTTTTATTCAATTTGCATTAACTACCAACTTAACTAACCAAACATATTCTATCCTAAATTAGAAGTGTTTAACATTAAAAGTGGACTTCACTCACCATTGTGATAACAATCAACATTGCAACTTATATGCTTACACTCAGAAGGGTTAAGCTCCTATATTTATGGTAATCCCTAGACCCTAGACCTAAGCCTCGAGGGATCATGGTGACCCTTCCTACATATCCCCTCGTGGGAATCAAAGGCTTCAGTGTTCTCCCCACAATGATAGAGGGAGTTCAATCAATCCTCTTGTATGAGATCTATTATCTCACCTTCATTCCATAACTATTAATTTAGTACATGTAAGCTATTAACATAGTCAATTATAATATAATCATAATAACTTTCCATCAAGTGTTGGGTCCATACCAATCCTTACCAAACATTAGTGTACAAACATTCACAATATTCAAAAGAGATCATTCATACCACAATTTCAAAGATTATACACAATGGTCATCATGAGCATTCCCCCATATACACAAGCTAATTAGCTCATACATAGTACAAGTACAATAGTGACTAAATTGTACACAAATCACAAGTGCAATAGTGATTGGATCATACATAGATCACAAGTATAATAGTGACTCAATCATACACAGATCACAAGTTCAACGATGATTAGCTTATATGTACATCACAAGTACCACAATTGTTTTCTCATTCACATATCACAACTACATTACTGGTTGGCTCCAGGATACATCACAAATACATAGTGACAAGCTCCAACCTACATCACATACACAGTGATGAGCTCCAACATCCATCACAAATACATAGTGTTGAGATCCAACATATACATCACATACACAATGAAAAGATCTAACATACACCACAAATACATAGTGACAAGCTCCAACATACACAGAGAAAAAATTACACATTACAATGGCTAACACAAGTCCATAAAGCATCCTAGATAGAAAGAATATTGGTACATTATGCACTACACTGTGGGTTCTATCTTTTCTTCTAGTCTTTTGCACCATTGGACAAATGGGAAGAGAATTTGGTGCATCCCATACTACACCACAGGTCCGTTTTCAACCCCACAAGGCTAAGTATATAGTTTGAGAACTAGGAAGGGGATTCAGTGCATCGTATAACTATACTATGGGTCCATCCACCATCCCAAGGGTTCCCCCGAGTAGTGAACCTACCAAACCTAATGGACTCTAGCATTAATCACTTATAAGCCATCAGTGACAAATTTGTCCACCCAAGAAGTAGATCCTAACATATATACTGCCTTGTGACCTTAGTGGTATTGTGAGCTATCTTCTTCATAATCTAGGGTAAAACTTGGCATTGGTCACTTCTGTGCTTAGAAGTGACAACCAATGAACCCTCTCAATATGTGGTTAGCCCCTAATTATTGTTGCAAGCATGGATGAGTCCCTACCCATACAAACATTATGGTTGTCTCGTAACCAGGGTAGCCCGGTACCTTCACCTCTATGAACTAGGTGAATGTTGGCTAATCCCTAGCAATAGCCCAGACATTGATTGTTGGCACTATCCAATAATTTCCTATCACTGCTCAAATATCTCAGTGGTTCACTCTTGGGCAGTTCGTACATAACATGAATCACAATCACAATCAACAAATACACAGGCATATACATAAAAATCTCTACTTATGGAGTTGAATTACACAAACACATAAGAGATACATGGAACCAACATGAGATGGACTTTACCCAACTTAGACATATAATCAAATACTCATTATAAAGTATTCAATCTTCACTTATTATATAAAAGCATATTATGTATTAAATACACAGTATTAGATTCTCGTAACTCATTCATACCCATTTGGTACCCATTTAGCCTTAAACTAAAGCCTACTAAAGGGAGAATTTCAGACCAATCTGAAACAACCCTAGCCCTTGGAGTTGTCACCCTTAAACCCTCCATGTACATACTTGAGGTCTTAGCGGCATCCTTCACCCAAGGATTGCCTACATTTTTTCTTCCAAACAGATCAAACTCACATGTATTTCTCCTCATAAGTTCTCTCAAGGATACCTATAAATTTATTTCTCCATACTCAAGGTTTCTTTAATGTTTATCTTTTGATATAATTATGGTTAACAATAGTCAGGAGAACATAATTAAGTATATAATTTACCAAACCCTTCTATAACACTTCCCTTTAATGACATCAAGGTCTTGAATTAAACTCAACCCATGGTTATTCATAATCCAAATTGAATGTTTTCAAGTTCATCTTATAAACATAAGGACTATGCTTATTATTCAACATGAAATAGCCTTGGTTCACATTAACCCATTGGAAGGAATTTCTATTTGAAACTCATATAATACGTTCAATATATCCAGGTTCTTATACAATTATATTTATAAGCTTGTTTTAAGGATAAGAATGACTAAATCCTACTTAAGAATAGTTGGCAACACTTTATCCAACATATGAAAATATAAACCAAATAGTAATTTTACTAATAATATTCTTAATCTTCCAAATTCATTTACACTATGGTGTAACCTTATATTTTTATAATAGTTTTGTTCATGGAATAAATAATATTTTGACTTTTCACTTATAGCCAAATATTGCATATACTAAGATGCTATGATATCAATCATATCATAATATGTTCTTTGATATATTTTCCAAATAGAAGAAGCTTAGGTTTAAAACTCATCCACTATCCTTAGACTTATTAAACAACTTCATTTCATATATCCTTGAAATAAATGATAGTAAATCATTCTATTTAATCATAAAACAATTTAATACAAGTATAATTTTAGTTTTATTAATGAAGTCCTTATCACCTACATTATTAAGTGACTGTATGTTAAATCTTATATAAGGTGTATTAAATTTCTAGATCATATTATAAGGTGTTCTTATCACTAGAGTTTTAACTTAAGACTTCCTTGCCATCTTATTTCACTTGAGTCCCAACATAGAGGTTTAATGAACTCAAGGTATGACCCTATTTGATCTCCCACCATTGTTTACTCAAAATTCCACACTTGGATATTCAAATAATCCTCCCTTGGCAATAGAAAATTCCTTGTTTATGATTTCCTAATAATCCCAACTTTCTTTTCTAATTGCATTCATCTTAATTACTAAGTAAGCTCATCATGATATTACTAGCATATATATTTATTTTATCTAGATCTAAAGCAATATTGTGTTTATAATCAATGTCATGGCCTAATGTCAGTTAGTATACTTGTTATCATTAGAAATAAATCAAGGTTCCATGCTAATGGGATTAGATAGATTTTGACTTCTAGAGTTGAACACTAGTATACTATCAAAATCAAGACTTCCAATTGGGGGGTCAAGTTCTATTGTTGCCTCATTGTATACCATTTATTACTAACATAATTAGAATCAATCCACATATGTAATTTATGCTTCCAACAAGAATTATACATAAGCTTAGTCACATTAAGTCATAGGGAAACAAGAAGTAATAAACTATCACCTCAAATGATAATTATGCATAACAACTTACTCCATACAAAATACATCCATACATAACAAAGCATAGCAAGGAAACATTCATCCTTAATCCTTAATGACAAGAACATTACCATTTTATAATTAGTAAATTGGTGTGAATTGTCACTTCCTCCTATGATTTTCTTAGCAAGTTATAGCATATCTCAATGTATCATATACATATAAAGATTTACAAGTCAGATGACTAAGGGTATTGGTAAATACAAAAAATTATTTACCCAATATCAATTAACCCATATTGAGGGAACTCACAATGTTTACCTAATACATATTGACCTATTCCCAATATAAAATTAATGTTACTATTGTCCCAATCAATCTATTTTAATTTTAATTTTAATTCCTAAGAATAGCAATAATACTTTGAGGTGCTAAGAGATCCAAAAATGTTTTAACTCGATTTCCTTGACCATGGTTTAACACTCATAACTAGAGGAAAATGCTAGATATAAAATTAACTCAAGTAAGTGATTCTCACGAGTTCATGTTTTTAGTTAGGCTAAATAGGGAAAATACACAATCAAAAACATTATGGTTGTGATACAAATGTCTAGTTTATCATTGTTTGAGGAGCTATTAGCTTACATAAGAGATGTTGAATTAAAATTTACTTGTAAAGGCAAGTACCTGAGAACCTTAGAAGGAACCCTTACTCTTTTCTTGCATGTTGAACTTGGTAATTTTGAGGAGAGTATCATCCCATTCTTCCCCCAATATTTTTTATACTAGAATCCTTGTTGTGCATCCTATCCATCCTACCCAAAATTCTCAAACACCCTCACACTCTCTTTTCATTGCAATCAGGATGGATGGTCACAATGTCTATGGAATTTGGCTTTACACTTCCTAGTTGCATTTCTCTAACATTTTTAAAAGGAATTTTCATGAATCTATTTTGTGCATTTTCTATAACCCTTTCATTTACAACTACCAATCATTTCCCTCAGCCCTCTAAACCCTAAGATGTCTCAACACCTTATTCTGCATTATAATTTTCCCTCCCTCTACAATTTCTTCCTTTTCATTTTTTTCTCTACTCTTTTTTCTCCCATCACCTTTCTTATCCTTCCTCTCTTCACGCCTCTAAACTCTCTGTACATTTTTTCCAAATTTCTATGCATATATGTCCTTGCATCCTCCCCAAATTTCTTTTCCCTTTGTCTTCTTTTTTTCACGTGGATTTTGCATTCAAAGATCTTTCCCTCCCATGCCATGTTCTTTACATACCTCCTATAGACCTCTGCTATGAATTTCTCTTCTATCCAAGCCCAAAAACCTTGATTTCCCATGATTTTCTCCCATTTGCATGTCTCCATAATTCCTCTAGCCTTTATGCTTTGGACCTACCCATAATCTATTATGAAAACTCCCATTTTACCGCAAGCATGCAAGATATTGCTTTTTCCTTTCCAATTGTGTTTGCTTGAAGTTATAAATTTCCTTGTATTTGTAATGTCCCCTTATTAGAGACATAAAAATGCACACACAAAGTTCCTTATTCATGGTTAAATTAGATTATTTCAGATTGCACATTTTAAGAATAAGACAAATGAAATGCATTACCACCTAGGGCATAAACTAACTTGAACAGATATGACCTATTACTCCCTAGCGGAATAGATCCTCACCTCACTCCTCTTCCTAATCCTCATTGGATGGAAGATTTACTGTGCCAAGGGCATGTGCATGATCTCGAGTTGGACACCCTCAAGTTTTATTACCCGTCTTGGGCTCCATCCAACATTGGACCGATTTACCTACCTTCCCTCCACACACTCCCTATCGAGTGTTAGCGAAAGGGGATTTGGTTCAGAGTCTATTCCCGTAGTAGTAAGGTCATAGAAGCTTAATAAGGTACAATAATTGCTATAAGCAACATTATTGTGTCATAAATATTATCCATTAATCTCAGATGTGGAATTAGTTATTCATCTATGCTGAATAGGTGAAATCCAATATATTGACATATATATTTATTAATTGCAAAGCGTGGCATTTAATACACATTGACTTATCATATTGTACTTGGTTAAATTCACAATTTAACACAGATTTGAGTGTTAGAAGCATTCACTGATATTTAATAAGATATGGGGTTAGTGAACTTATAGTATCCCACTACCATAGTAATCTATATTGATTCCATAATCTGTCAATGCTTAACCCATTGGTGAGGGCACTTACCTCTGAATGACATGCTAACTAGAACTCTTTCGGATGTGTTTTCCTTTAGCCGATCCGTCTTCTACCTTGGATGCGATGATGATGATCCTAAGATTCGATTGATCAGTTCTTATCATTTAGAAGATATTGTCAGTATATATCAAACAAATAGTAATCTATTGTCCATACTTATATTAAGCATTATAATTACTCATAAGGCTCAGTAATTTTTGCGAGCATCATTATTGAATAAGTGTATGTGATATATACATATATATACATATATATCATTATTCTCTCCTTCTATTAATTAGCATTCATATATCTATGTTTATGTAATGATTCTTTCCTTACATTAGTATTTGTGTTTATATATTATTCATTATTAGTTTTATCTTATAATTATCCAATAATATACGTGGCTTTATATTCTAATGCAAACCAGTTATTGTTGTTGCTATTCCTATTTCCAGAAGCTTTCATATAATGATCCCATCGATTAATAAATGTTTAACTTCATTCCACTTCCTAGCTGCATATCTTCCTTTAGATCTCCATATTTTATCTCTTAATTTTACATATTATATCTCTCCTCCTCTCTCAATAAATATTCCCTTAATTGTCTGCTGTTGCACTTGAAAGATATTAGACTTTTTTCTTATTTCATTCTCTTCCATGCCCCCCCCGTTTTATATCCATGACATGGTCAAAGGATATGACCTTTCATTATGTTTATTTGACAAGGGGTGCGTCTCTTGTATTATGTTAACACTACTAATTGATAAATCGTGTGTTAGGAATAATTAACAGTATTCCTTGCCTTAGATGAGTGAGTTACCTTATATGCATAATAACCATCTCTAAGCATTGCTGCTTTATTGATTGCTACACTTTAATCATCATATATTCATCGCCTCCGAATGATGTTGGAACTCCTCTTCTTATAATTCCAGTGTTATGCATTCTTCACATCAACTGTCTTTTATCGGGTCTTTGCACATTGTAGAGGAATGCGGTGGCTTAAGAAATGCTTATCTTAACATTGAGAAAATATATTTCTGTGATTGTGATTACCACGTCCAATATATAGCAATTTGATAAAAGCCACCACACTGAAGATAAACTCAAGATAATATGGGAGCCTGATAACCAATTGAAGATATGGGACTGGAGCGATAATTACGGCGGATGAATAATTTACGCCGAAGGCGTATCCAATTTGAACAGAACAAAGCTAAAATATTCAATCAACGGTGTAAATAAACTTGGAGACGATTGAAACGTCTGCAGCCGTTCGTTTTCCACCGATGCTATTTTCGTTTGTTTTTGCCCGCCTCCCACGATCATGCTTCAGTGGAGCTCAACATGCCGTCAGAGTTTTATTTTGGGACGAAATCTTGCTTCTTCTTGCAAACAACTCTATAGATGTTCTCCCTGTGTTTCGGTGAGCCTCGCCAACAAATATCCCCATTACAAATATCCCCATACATCAAAACAAGGGTTTTTAAATGTGATGAATTGGGGTTAAAACTTCCCCATAAAATGATTAGTTTTCGGCTCACTGCACTTCTTTCTGCTTTCTATATCAAGTAGAACCCCAAATAAAAGGAGGCACATAAACGAGCACTTGTAGCATTGTTGTGGGTTATGAACAGGAATCATTAAGTCCGCTATGTGAAAAGAAGTGTTCTTATTGAAATGCTTGCTGCAGCCTTGCCTTCAGGAGCCATCAGATTTAATTCCAGAGTTGTGGTTGTACTCAGAAATGGCAATTCTGGTTACCCCACCATAGAATTGGAAGATGGTACATATATCAAAACCAAGGTGAATCATAAAACCCACCAAACAGATAACTGAGTTTCCAGAACGGTTTTAGATTCTTGGAAACCTTGACTTTATAAATGAGTATAATGCGGTCTTTGTTGCTGCTATGTATTATCTCATGCCTATTTGAACTTATGGAATTTGCATGTTTACTATTTTGTGTTGTATTTTCCAAGAATTTTAGATTGCTTCTATTCGGTCTGCAAAGAAATCGGTAAAATTGTTATTAATGATTGTTGGATGAACTTTGAGCTCTTTCAGTAGAGGATTATGTACACAATATTTTGAATGGCATGTTGTTTCTGCTTGTACTTTTCACCAGCCACACATATCATCTTCATGTGACATTTCTGCCTCCATCGTTGCCTCTATTGTGGGTTGTGTGACTTGTTTTGATTTTGTCAATCTTTTCTACAGAATATGTTTGCTTTTTTTGTGTTGGGTATTTGGGAGTTATCTTCTTGGTGAAACCTTACCCTGAAAATGGAAAAAAGGGGCTATTCCAACTATCCACAACAGGTACGAAAATGGCCCTAAAACACCTAAATTTTGGTTTATATGCAGAGACCACGGGGACTTTACTAGTGTTTCTGGATACGCAGTCTGGGTTATTTAATAATATCTAGATATCTGGCCAAGTGTAATGACTCCACCTGAAAGATATAATATTTTGAGACTCTCTTTCTATGCACATATTAAATGCTTTCTATCCTACTTTTCATATTGTTATGCCTTTTTAATGCTTATTTTTTAGTGGTTGTATCTAAATGCAATATTTAGTAATCGTTACAATGATTCAATTTAAACTTAATTAATGAAAGATATGTTATTATAGTCAAGTAAATTCTTCGAAGTGTCTGTGATATGACCACATTCTGTGTCTTGCTTTGTGTAGATGATTAGTTTTCAATATTTTACTATGACTTGTAGTGAGGAGGAGTTTTGGTGCCAACCTAGACATCCCTACAACGTCCTCCAATCTCTCGGTGAATCATGTGGGTAAAGAAATGCATATATGTGGATAAAGAAATGCATATATGTATAGGCATGTTTATATGCAGAGATATATTCAGCAAAGGCAGCGAGGAGAGGGAAAGACATCATCTTTTATTTTGCTAGATATGATCCAATGACACCAAAATAGATGTGTCCAACATTTTTATTCCAACAAATAGAACCATAGCTTGTTTTTCCCTCCCCTAGACATGGAAGCAAATGGTAGGATGGTAAGGCCAAACAAAAGGTTACACAAAACCACAGACAATCCAGCTGATGTTAGTAGAGGAAAGAAACAACATAGGGCATATCAAAGCCCATTGACAAAAGCTTCCAACATGTAGAAGCATTTACACCCCTCTATCGTAAACCTCAATAGCAATGTGTGAACATCAACCCAAAGCTTATTCTTTAACAAGAAAAGGGGGTTTTTACACGAAACCTTCAATTTGATCTTAGACAACAACAATGAGATGATACCAGAGACTTGATATTGTCATTTTTGAAAAACTGGTTTTACACTAAAATCTTCAATTTGATCTTCCAACAACAATGAGATGACACCAGAGAGTTGATATTGTCATTTTTGAAGAACATATACCAAAGAATGTTGTTGGATTTTAATCCCAACCAAGAATCATCGCCATCAACAAAATGACCCAATGTGTAAATTAATTGGTCACATGTTTTCCACTTGTTTCGCCTGTTACTATAATTTTTAGTTCCAAGAGTTTCTCCCAATGTAAACTGGTGTAGTTATCTTATACAACTAATGTGCTTGATGGGTATTACGGAACTTGTATCCTTCAAGTTTCTACTAGATATAAATGGTAGTTTTTTAAGAATTTGTTGCATCATTGTTTAGGTCTACACAAGCAGAGATACACTCATCTCAAAGGATGTATATGACAAATTGAGATACCCAAGTGAGAACAATATCGTGGATTGGGCATATATTTGAGTAAGCATGATGAATCAAGCTATGTTGCAAATTGCCTAGATGCACAGGTTCTAGTGAGTTTAAATTTCACGAACTTTAATAAATGGAAAGTATTAGATGCCAAGTTTGTCAGGGTGTTAAGCATGGATAGAGAGGACAGCTACCCAAAGAAGATCACAAGAGTCACATCAACATAAACAGTTCTAATCGATCTTAAACAAATTTATGAATGTTCTTTCGAATTAATTTACTTATGAATAATTATGAATGCACAAGAGTCCAATTCATTTATGAATGTTCTCTGAAATTAATTGTAATGACAAACTAGTATCTCTTCCTTTCTTTTAACAAATTTTGTTTTAGTTACTAAAAGGCAGTGTGATTGCAGCCTGGAGCTGTTGATATCAATTTTGAAAGGGTTCATGATCTTCATTTAAAGTCACCTCTTGTTGATAGCTTGTTTCATCTGCAGAAGCATTTCCAGCTAAAATACCATTATCATCATCCTCATCCAAGGGAGCTCTTTCTCGATATGGTATTGCCTTGTCCTCTGCAGGTGTTTCTTCTGGTCCTGGTAGCCCTTTAAATGAAGATCCTATAATTCTCGGTTCTTCTGGAACCAGATTACTACAATTATTTACCGAGAGTAGTCCTGTTCTTTCCCAAATAAACTTCATATAATGAGCACAGAGGTGAAGAGCAAACTGTTACAAAGACTGTAGATGGAAGTAAAATAACACCTGAGATTAGTGAAGAGATTAATAATGTTGTAGGAAAAGAAAAGGTGAATATGGAGATTTATGCAATTATAGAAAAGAAGAACCAGAAAAAAATGCAACACATGATATAAAAGAGGGCTTGTATGAAAAAATTGAGAAGGAAGCCGCAAAAGACAAAGTTAATACTATAATAAAGGCCAAGGAAGCTATTCATTAGGAGACATAGCATCACATCAAAGGCAATTAGAGACAACAAAATCTAATGCGAATGATGGAAAAACTACATATAGAGCAAATGTTTTATGTTCACGAATAAAAACCCTTGCAGATGAGGTGGATATGCAAAGCAAATATTTTATGTTCACGAATAAAAATCCTTGCAGATGAGGTGGATATGCAAACACCAGTACCAGAATCTATGGTACGAGGAGAAGCACTGAAGCAATTGCCAGGAGGGGTTCAAGCAGTGGAAATCTCACTGGATAATATTGCACAACAAACAAAGGTTGAACAAAAGGAAGGAAGCTACCAATCAGTCGAAATTTGGACTCGGTTGGCAAAGCCAACCATGCAGAAACCAGTTGCAGTTAAATAGACATCTAAATCATCTCGAGATACTTCCAAAAAGGCCTCAAAAGTTGGTACAGAGGTGAGAAATAGAGGCAAAAATGGTTCTGGAGTACAGGTAAAGTCTATACATGATAACAAACCCAAGAGTTCGAAGGTTTCTACCAAATCAATTTCTGACTCAGTAGACAAAAATCCTGCAGCGGAACTTGATAAATTTATTAAAGAAGTAAAGGAAATTAATTTTTCTGAACACAAGCAGATTCACCCACTCTTCCTCTTCTCAGATTCAGATGGCCATGGGCAGTGTTATTTGGGAGAATTTCTGAAGGAACGGCCACTATTGCTGGAGATGCAATGAATGCAATGACTCCATATATTGGACAAGGTGTCCATGCTTGCAACTTGAGGATGCCATTCTAGACAGATGCCTTAATAGACATGGACATCCATGATATTGTGGTCGCAACTGCCCTAACAGACATGCATGCGAAAAGTCGAAGCATTAACAAGGCACGTGAACTGTTTGACAGAATACCTGAAAAAAATTCTCATCTCATGGACTGCAATGATTGCAAGATATGTACAAAATGGATTTGATGAAAAGACTTCAGAAACTTTCAAGCAAATGCAATTGGCAGGTGTAAAGCCAAATTACATAACCTTCGCCAGTATCCTCCCTGTCTGTGCCAAAATGGGAGCTTTCGAACAGGGTATGTACATCCATCAAAGCATCATGGAAGGAGGATTTTTTTCATATATAGTAGTTGGAAATGCTCTGGTAGACATGTAAGCAAAATGTTGAAGCATAAAAAAGGCATGTGAACTGTTTGACAAAATGCCACAAAGAGAGGTTATCTCAAGGCAATGATTGTAGGATATGCACAAAATGGGATTTTTTGAAAAGCTTTAGAAACATTCAAGCAAATGCAATTGGCAGGTGTAAAGCCAGACTCCACAACTTTTTGACAATATAAGAGCATTGCAATAGGATATGGACATCCGTTAAAGCATAGTGAAAATGTGGAAACATAGAAAAGTGTCATAACCCCTCAATACCTTGATAATTATTTTGCATGACCCCTAGCCCCGATGTAATTTGGACAAGGTGTGGAACTTTAGAGTCCAATGTGTAGATATATGTATCCATGTGTGTGTGTGAGTTAAATGTGAACCTTGATGCTACTATTATTAAATGTGATTGTCAATCTTATTATGTTGTTTAAATTTAAAGCATGAAAAGTTTGGATTAATGTGGACTAATGTTTTGGCTGTTGTATTTGCATGAGGATTGTCATTGGATGTAGGTACCAAGGGTGCAAAGTGAGGTGGATTATGTGGTTCCATTGGTTGAGAGAAAGATAAATGGTATGTCATTCCAGAGTTAGACCTTACCTGTGGTTTTCGTCTCCCCGAGATTCAATCTGCCTAGGATTTAGACATATATATTATTGCTATAGTTATTTGTTCCAGCTATGTAAAGCCAATAGGTTCACTTAAAATATTTCAACTATTTGACATGGCTTAAGTGGTGAATTTATTTTAAAAAAGAAAAAAAAGAAGTCTATGAATAAAAGGTGAAATTCAAAATAAATAAATTCATGAAAGTAAAAATAAATAAATAAGGTTAAATAAGAAAATAATAAACTATATAAGGAATAGCTACCAATATTAAAGTGAAAACAAATTAAGGAAAATAAATAATAATAGTTGCCTTTCACCTATGATATAAAATAAAGGCCGAAGACTCCCATCGAATAAATAAAAAAAAATGAAAGAGAAGAAATAAGCTATCATCGAACAAATGAGGAAATAAAGGAAGACGCAGGAAAAAAATGAGATGCTTTCGCGGGAGAGGAAGGGCAGCATAGAACAGCAGAGCAGGGAAGCTATCATAAACCTCGACCAAGGAAAGGAAGAAGCGTAGTTGGGTGAGGAAGCAGAGGGAAAAAAAAGGACATCAAAACATTTTTTTAAGCCTAGCGACCCTGCAGTTGAAAATGGCAAGATGAAGCTTGAAAGTCATGCCATGGAGAACCACACCCATCCCGTCTTTAAAAACATCTAGCAACATTTCATTTTAGCAAGGAGAAAATCAGAAGAAAAAGAAGAAGGAAGAGGTGCACAGCAGAAGTGTGTGTTGGTAGCAACTAGGGTTTGAGTATTGCTGATTCAAGGCATCTTATTCTCAGGTGCAAGCTTTCTTTTCTTATTTGTAGTTATTATTTTTTGTTGAAAGTTGAAACCCTTATAAATTTTCTTTTTGTATGGTTACTCTATCATTTTGAGAATTTGAGGACAGTATTGCATATTCAAGGCATCTTATTCTCAGGTGCAAGCTTTCTTTTCTTATTTGTAGTTATTATTTTCTGTTGAAAGTTGAAACCCTTATAAATTTCCTTTCTGTATGGTTACTCTGTCATTTTGAGAATTTGAGGAAAGTATTGCTAATTCAAGGCATCTTATTCTCAGGTGCAAGCTTTCTTTTCTTATTTGTAGTTATTATTTTCTATTGAAATTTGAAACCCTTATAAATTTCCCTTTTGTATGGTTACTCTGTCATTTTGAGAATTTGAGGAAAGATTTGTTGTCACACACACAAGGCTTGCATTTTACTTAGAATGGCAGAGGACTTTCTTACTCTATTATCTAACTAGATATATATATTTTTTATATATTTATTTATTCAGCTTCCTTGAGCCATTCAATCACAGCCACTCTATGGGCTTGCTTTTCCAATAATTTACCAGACATTATGTTGGGCATAGGCTCTTGTTGAATGTGAAGTGTAGAAATATTATGTTGTTCAGAAGAGTTAAAGGTGTTCCTTTAAATATGATTTGTAAGAAAGCATAAAATAGGGTAAAAGAGTTGGTGAACTTGTTTTCAAGCCCATCAAAGACTCTATATTGGGCAGCCCCTACATCAATACAGCCACCTATTAGAATCTTGTTACCTTGTAGTGCATACATACTGTAGGAGTTTATGGTGAACTCCTAAAACACCCTAGAATCACCTGCAAGACAAAATGACTTCCACAAGAGAGAAATGGTAGAAATATTATGCTATCATTAAGATACAAGAATGCCAAATTGAATATGGCAAAGTACATATGAAGCCTTGCTTATATAGGCAAGGTGATGAAAATACTTCCAAGAGGTGCATTTGCTTCATCATGATTCTGACTTGAGTCCTTGAATGACTCTAATATAGTTTCTAGCAAACAGAAGTATCTTTCCTTGCTTGCCGCATTCGGGATTCCAGTGTTACTCCACAGTGTACTCCACTGCTTCTTCTTGCAGCAGGTTATCTCTTATGGGGGGTTCTATGATCTCTCTTATCATCCTTTGCATGGATAGAGATTGATTGGATTTGTGATGGATATCATTATTATATTTCATCTCTCTTTTGGGGAGGAGTTTTGTCCCACTGGGTTTTCTCCTTTTCTCTGTTTGTGAGAGATTTCATTTGCATTACATGTATATGGGTACCTAACATGGCCTAGTAGCCAGGACCCATATTTGTGGCTTTTCACCCACCTAATCTACGCTTAAGGGGGGTGTTAGTGTATGTTTTTTAAAAAAATTTCTACACATTATTAAGCATACCTTAGGTTATAGGAGATGTGGTTTATATGAGTACATGTGGCATAATACAATAGCTACATGTGTCACTCTCCCCCACACATGGGTAGTTGAGTTACACATCCTCTTTTGGCTTGTTGTGCCACCTCTCATAACCACTATTTTGTATTTACCTAAGTAGTTTATGGGGTAGTTGAGTTACACATCCTCTTTTGGTTTTATGTGCCACCTCGCTCTTATCTTCACTTGAGGAGGTTATACCACATGTTTTGTCATTTACCAAGTAGGTAAAACCTCCCACCTTTTATGGGTAGTAGGAGTATAGACCCGATGCCAAGGAACACTAGAAAACTTGCAAACTGGCACATCTCTGGAATCTATGAAGCAACATTCGATTGAAAGATGATCTGGAACTAAACTGAACTGCATAGATCAAATAATGCAAACCTAATGCACACCAAAAAGGAAATAATGCATGCATTGATGAATGTTCGCATCTGCTCCCATGATGAAAAATGACCTCAGATATCTGTAGATGAAAAAATATAAAAAAAATTATCTACATCATTGTGAAGTACTTGAAACTAGCTTTCCATTGATATCTTGTTTGCCAAATCTGACATCTGAGGCAAAATTTATGTAACTTTTAAGAATAATGCAAAATCTGCCTGTCATAAACAACTCATGCCTATTTTTGACTTGATTTCTATAAAATTTATCTACCTTTTTCAAAATATAATGACTACCCAGATGGTTTTTTGACCCTAGGAATAAAACCCATAAATCATTTTTTCTCCAAATGAGTGGAAGCTATATTTCTAAAGCAAAAATTAAAAAATATCTCACAAAAAATAATTGCTAACACCTTAGATTCAATGGCAAGGTTCTCAAGACTCCAACTTGCACCTAGCAAAAATTTCATGCCAAGATTGACCCCTCTAATTTGGGAAGAAGTCTACAGCACTGAAGCTCTGATACCATGTAAGAGTTGAGATATAGTTCTGATACCACGTAGGAGTTTATGGTGAACTCCTCAAACACCCCAGAATCACCTGCAAGACAAAATGACTTCCACAAGAGAGAAATGGTAGAAATATTATGCTATCATTAAGATACAAGAATGCCAAATTGAATATGGCAAAGTACATATGAAGCCTTGCTTATATATGCAAGGTGATGAAAATACTTCCAAGAGGTGCATTAAATCCTACTACCCATAAAAGGTGGGAGGTTTTACCTACTTGGTAAATGACAAAACATGTGGTATAACCTCCTCAAGTGAAGACAAGAGCGAGGTGGCACATAAAACTAAAAGAGGATGTGTAACTCAACTACCCCATAAACTACTTAGGTAAATACAAAATAGTGGTTATGAGAGGTGGCACAACAAGCCAAAAGAGGATGTGTAACTCAACTACCCATGTGTGGGGGAGAGTGACACATGTAGCTGTTGTATTACGCCACATGTACTCATATAAACCACATCTCCTATAACCTAAGGTATGCTTAATAATGTGTAGGAAAAATATTAAAAAACCTACACTAACACATACTGCCATTATAATCCAGTTACATCACTGCCTTTACAATCTTGCTGCTACATACTGATGAAACCTACTTTGTTGTGCATGCTTATTGTTGTGACAAGTCTTGCTGCTCAAACATGCTGCTAATACATCTTATTGTCACCTATACTTGGCTATATAATCTTATTGTTGTGTCAAAATTGTTGTTACCTACAAACGGTTGATACATCTTGTTTCCACATACATTTGGCACTACATATTTATTGTTGGGACAAAATTTTGGCTGTTGTTGTCACCTGCTAATACAAAATAAGGTTGGGTTGCTGCTGTATATCAAGGATATAAACATAATATGTTGCATATACATTACAATGGGGCATAATTGGAAAAACATGTGTTCTGTTATAGACAAGTATTAGCTGGAAATGTGTAGTGATCAACTCTTATAGTTTCCAATTTGTGTAGTATAAAAGTCAAAAGGAAACAGTGAAATTTGGAATGGACAATATATTCTATCTTTGGCAGTCAAAGATTAGCCAGTAACAAGCATTTAGGTACACTTTGCATATAACAACTTGAAGTTGTCTATGATTCATTTTAAGGTTGTATAGTAACATGATTTATTTCTAAACTTTTCTTAAATTAGGTCCATTAGAAGCTAGCAATCTCCTTTAGAATAAATATACTATATAAATATTCCACATATATCTTCACAAACAACTTGGTAAACGTCTCTTGAATAGTGTTTTTCATTAAACTTAAATGGTCTGATTTTTTTTCTTTCAAACATTAGGGGAATTATTTTGTGCAAATAAATGGTTAATATGCTTGATTTTGGCCTTTGGAAAATCTACTCATTAACATCTGCTTGGTAGGCTGAAAAGACATCCATCCATCCACCTCTTAATAGATGTTATGATCGGTTGAATGATAGGGAATTCTTACTAAAATCACCGGTGGCATTATGATGAGTGTAGCCCTTATGAGCCCATGCATTAGGAACATTCCTAAAGGATAAAATGAATTAGAACTTCTTCACAGAAGGACGAAGAGTGAGTTTTCCAAACATGGCTGCATTTTGGATGAAATCTACTAAGCTTGGGTTGGGAACCTACTTCCAGTCCAATACTAAGCTTGAGCTAAGGTTTAGTACTTGCTCAGAATGGACAATAGTATAGGAGAAGTACTAGGCTCGAGATGGATAAAAGACTAGGGGCAGTACAATGCTTGAGATGGACCATAGTCTAGGGGCAGTGCTAAGCTCAAGATGGATGGTGGTATAGGTGCGACACTAAGCTTGAGATGGATAGTAGTCTAGGGGCAGCACTATGCTCAAGATGGACATGAGTCTAGAAGTCGTACTATGCTTGAGATGGTTATTAGTCTAGGAGCAACTATGCAAACAATGGTTACCTTAGTTTGCTTAGCTAATAGATGGACAATAGGAAGGCAGATTCCCAACAAGTTGAAGTAGGTAGAATAGACCCTATGTAATCCCTATAGCTATTAAAAGGAATTATAAGCTTATTATTGTTAGGTGCACCTTGAGAAGAGGGTCACTAGGACACCATAAGTCTAAGGGTTGGAATGACAACTCTCTCTCTCTCACCACGGGCCACATATTCTGCTTGGAGGGGTGGATAGGGTTTGAATTCACTTGGTTGGGATCAGTTTGCACCCCATCATGAGTAGATTAAGCAGGGAAGCAGAGATAACTTGAACTCGTCCATGAAGGTATGTACAAGCCAGTTCAAAGCTTCCTATGGTTTAATGCAGCAAGTTGTACTAGTGGATTATGTAACTGACATGATATGTAACAGCTTAAGCTGATCTACATTATGCTTTATATAATTCTAACTTTTTTTTAAAATCCTTTTTGCATGATGATGAAGAAAAGAAAAATTGTGCTAAAATTCTCCTCTTCATTGGGGCAGGTTTTAACATTGGTATCAGAGCCTAGAACTCGACACTAGGACCTAGGTGCTCTCTCTCTTTCGTTGTCCTAATACAACTCTTTGGTAATGACAGTCATGTCGAGGGAAGCAAGGAAAGGGGAAGAAGAAGGCCTCGAGGAAACATCCTCAATGAAATAACCTAGAAGGATCCAAGACCACTAATATCACACAACCAAAAACTGAGATCGAAACCAAAATCATGTCTGACATAGAGCCATTGGCTGAGACTATTAAGCAACTAAAAATCCAAAAGGGAAAGCAAATGGCCAATCATGAAGCGCCAAATGGATGCCCTCAACGAAATCCAAAAACCAAACCCTCCACTATTAGGGACTTCCCTTTTGGTTGTGGACGCAATGCTCCAATCCTCTCTAAGGAAGCAATTGTAGAATACAACTGTGTTCATGCCAATATGTCTATAACTATGGGGACCTCCGATGAGGAAGAACTCGAAGAGGAGGCACCTACTCTGTAACTAAAACTATGTAAAAGATGATGAACTAGTACTAAATAAACATCGTCTCACTTTTTGTAAAAGTTTCCAACTACTAATGATATATAAATATAGACTTATATATGCTTATTTATCAAGGTGTTATGATGAATGAGAATGGAATGTTTAAGGATTTGAATCTTAGGTTGAGTATGAATTTCTCCTTGATTCTAAGACAAGATTTATACAAAATAACAAAAACACATAAATAACAATCTCTTTTCTTTCGTAGAACCAAACAAATTCAATGAAGAGAGCTTCGAGGAGGGGAACAAGTCCTAGCCTCGCCGAAATGTTGCATGCAAGTAGGGGTGCATTGCCTCCACCTCCTACCATACCTGAAGAGTTACAAGCTTAATTAAATGCACTTCATGCAAAAATAGCATCACAGGAGCATCAAATTGAGGAACTGACGAGGAAAAAGGAGCAAGGCACTAACCACAACACTGGCCTAGGAACTAATCATAACACTGGCATTGGAACTAAAGAGTTAGATGTGGAGCATAATGGGAATACAAGTCAAGAACATGAGAGCAAATCCAGAATTCCCACCTACAGTCACTATCGATTAGAGTCACAACGAGGAGTGGGAAAGGACCCATTGATTCAAGAATTAAAGAAAGTGCAAGCCCCTAAGTTTGATGGGACTGGAGGTGGGGACATCGTAGAAGCATGGCTCATTGGAATGAACAAGTATTTTGGGTTGATAGAATTAAGTTCCAACACTAAGGCTAGGATTTCCATTTATCACCTAGAAGGAGAAGCCTCGCTTTGGTGGGAACATTTGGCAGAAATAAAAAATTATGATATCAATCAACTAACTTGGGACAAGTTCACCAAGTGGTTTTGCAAGGAGTACCTTTCTGCTCATCATAGAGACCAAAAGATGACCGAATTCCATTCACTGCGCCAAGGGGGAATGATGGTAGCTAAGTATAAGTCAAAATTCATGAGCTTACTCCGTCATGTGCCTTATATGAAGGAAGAAGAGGATCGGGTGATCAATTTTATCTTGGGATTGAATAAGAATATTTTGTATGCAACCAAGCTCACTTGACCTAAAAGTTTAAACCAGGTAGTGGAGGTAGCTTTGGTTTCTAAAGAAAAGCATAAGAGCAAGTAGGAATGCAAACAAAAGCCATATACCTCCAACCACTCTGATAATAAGCAGAGGGGTAATCAAGAAGCTAAATCTAAAGGAAAGGCTTCTCAACAAAATAAGAGGGGTTCAAATTACAAGGAAAATCATGGGTCAGAAGGTCAAAAGGATAAAGGAGACAAAATGCAAAAAACATTTAGGCATGAGGCACAAGGTGATTCCAAGAGAGGAAAGGAAGACCGAAAAGGATCAGTGAGTGGATGTTGGACATGTAAAGGTGATCATTATATGAGCGAGTGTCCCAAGAATCCAAACAAAACCACCAAACCCACTGCTAGAATTTTTGCAGTCATGGATAATCGTCAAGCGGATCAGCAAGCTCCATTGATAGAACTTTGACAAGGTACACTTCTTAGCCAACCCATTTCTATCCTAGTAGATTTAGGAGCCACAGATAGTTTTATTTCCTCTCATGCTATTCAAAAATGTAAAATTGATCATAAGAGTCTTAGTAGAGAGGAGATGGAGGTTGAGTTTGGGTCAAGTAAGACACAAAAGATCAAATCTTGCTTGCGAGGAGCTGAAATTGACCTAGGGATTATAAGGACCAAGGTGGATCTATGGGTCACTCCGTTAGGGTCTTATGATTTAATCCTTGGGATGGATTGGTTCCAAAAGCACCAAGCCAAGTTGGATTGCTACAACAAGAAGATCAAATGTCTAGATGAACAAGGGAGGTCAGTGGTTCTTCAGGGGATTAGGAGACCTATGGTGGTAAGAATGATCTCAGTGATGCAAGTAATAAGGGCAGTGAGAAAGGGGAGTAAAATCTATCTAGTAAAGGTAGAAGAGGGTAATGATGATCCCACACCTAGCATTGAAGACCACCCAATTCTCCAAGAGTACTGTGATGTCTTTCCTAAATAATTGCCAGGATTACCTCCTAAGCGACGAATGGACTTCACAATAGATCTAGTTCCAGGGGCCGAGCCTATCTCAAAAGCCCCCTACAGAATGAACACTACTGAATTACAAGAGCTTGAAATGCAGTTGCAAGATCTAATGGAGAAAGGCTTGATACGACCTAGTGTGTCTCCTTGGGGAGCTCCAGTGTTCATTAAGAAGAAGGATGGAACACTGAGGTTGTGCATCGATTACCAGATGTTGAACAAGGTAACCATTCGAAATAGATATCCCCTACCTAGAATTGATGACTTATTTGATCAAATGAAGAGAGCTTCTATTTTCTCCAAAATAGATTTAAGGCCAGGGTATCACCAATTAAGAATTAGGGAAGAAGATATTCCAAAGAAAACCTTCAGAACTAGGTTTGGCCATTATGAATTTTTGGTGGTGCCTTTTGGCCTAACTAATGCCCCCTCAGCTTTCATGAGTCTCATGAACCATTTTTTCCATGACTACTTGGACAAATTTGTGTTAGTGTTTCTGGATGACATTTTAATCTACTCTAAAAATTTGCAATAACATGAGGAGCATTTAAGAATAGTCTTGCAAAGGTTGAGAGACCATAGATTATATGGGAAATTGTCCAAATGTTCTTTCTTTCATCCTAAGGTACACTATCTGGGACATATTATATCGGCCCAAGGAATTGTAGTGGATCTAGCCAAGGTGCAAGCAATTGTAGAATGGCCTATTCCTAAAAATGTGACCAAAGTAAGAAGCTTCATGGGTTTGGCAGGGTACTATCGACGGTTTGTAGAGAACTTCTCCAAGATAGCTAACCCCATTACCTCCCTTCAACGAAAAGGGAAGAAGTTTGAATGGATAGACAAATGTGACATTGCATTCTAGAAGTTGAAGGAAGCTCTTACTACTTCACCAATTTTGCAAGTGCCTGATCCGGATAAAGAATTTGTAGTTTGGACGGATGCTTCATTAGATGGGATAGGTGGAGTGTTAATGAAAAATGGGCGAGTGATTTCCTTCGAGTCTAGGAAATTGAAGGATCATGAACTCAATTATCCCACCCATGACCTAGAGCTGGCGGCAATTGTGCATGCCTTAAAAGTATGGAAACACTATTTGTTAGGAAGACCTTTCAAGCTAAACACTGATCATAAAGGACTCCAATAGCTATTCACCCAACTAGATTTGAATGCACATCAAAGAAGGTGGTTAGAATTCTTAAGCAATTATGAGATAGATATCTCATATGTTAAAGGAAAAGAAAATCGTGTTGTGGTTTCCTTAAGTCGAAGGGCTAAACTAGCTGCAATCTCATAGTTGAAGTTTGAACTGCCAGAAAAGATCAAGAAAATGCAGAAACTAGATCCCTTTTGTCAACAAATGAGGGTAGAAATACAATGAGGGATTAATCCAGCTAAGTACCATGTGGGAAACGATGAAATTCTCTGTTATTTGAACCGAATTTATGTGCCAGAAGAGGGTGGTTTAGAACGAAAATTCTTGCAAAAGGCCATAATGTGCCTTATCAAGCACACCCTGGGGTGACTAAGATGTATGCAGTCCTAAAAACTCATTACTTTTGGCTAGGAATGAAAAAGGAAATAGCTTGCTATGTCACCAAATGTCTTGAATGTCAACAAGTTAAGGCAGAGCACTATCATCCTGCAGGAACACTATATCCTCATGATATACCATGACATAAGTGGTCGGTAGTCTCCATGGATTTTGTGACAGGATTACCTAAAACTTAGCATCAACATGATAGTATTTTAGTATTGGTTGATAAACTAACCAAGGTAGCACACTTCATACCAAGAAATGTGAAGGATGATGCCCCACTTTTGGCTAAAAGATTCATAAAGGAAATCATTAGACTACATGGGATGCCTGAGGTAATAATTTCAGATAGGGATAAGTTGTTTACCTCCAGGTTTTGGACCTCTCTTATGATCACATTAGGAACCAAACTCAATTTTAGTACGGCTTACCACCCTAAAATAGATGTCCAAACCAAAAGAGTTAACCAAGTTATGGAGGACATGCTCAGAATGTACGCCATGGATCAGCCCACTAAGTTGGAAGAGTATCTACCACTAGTAGAATTTGCATATAACAATTCATACCATTCTTCCATCCAAATGGCACCATTTGAAGCATTGTATGGTAGAAAGTGCAGAACGCCTATAGGTTGGGACAGTTTAGAAAATTGAGTAACTATAGGGCCAGAGCTTCTACAGGAATATGACACTCAGGTGAAAGTTATAAGAGAAAGACTGAAGGAGGCTTCAGATCGGCAAAAAAGTTATGCACATACCAAGCAGACACGAAGGGAATTTTTAGTAGGAGACAAGGTGTTCCTACATGTTAAACTGCTCAAAAGCTCAATAAAGTTTGGCAAGGCTGCTAAACTAGCTCCATGATTCATAGGGCCTTTCGAGATACTTGAGAAAATTAGTCATGTAGCTTACCGGCTAGCTCTTCTACCATCTCTCTCTTGCATACACAATGTATTCCATGTATCCTTTCTTAAGAAATATGATGTTGACCCCCCACATGTAATTGACTGGTAGGCTCTGCAGGTGGAAGACGGTGGAGATATCCACCTTAAACCGCTTGCCATCATAGACAGGCGCAATATGCAATTGTGCAACAGAACTATCCAGCAAGTTAAGGTCCTATGAGACCAATATGGGGAAAAAGGAGCTACTTGGGAAGATGAAAATGTAATGAAACTAGATTATCCATACTTGTTTAATTAAGCCGAGTCGACTTAATCCTAAGGGGGGTAGTATGTCATAACCCCTCAATACCTTGATAATTATTTTGCATGACCCCTAGTCCTGATGTAATTTGGACTAGGGGTGGAACTTTAGAGTCCAATGTGTGGATATATGTATCAGTGTGTGTGTGTGTGAGTTAAATTTGAACCTTGATGCTACTATTATTAAATGTGATTGTAAATCTTATTATGTTGTATAAATTTAAAGCATGAAAAGTTTGGATTAATGTGGACTAATGTTTTGGCTATTGTATTTTTGTGAGGATTGTCATTGGATGCAGGTATCAAGGGTGCAAAGTGAGGTGGATTATGTGGTTCTATTGGTTGAGAGAAAGATAAATGGTATTTCATTCAAGAGTTAGACCTTACCTATGGTTTTCATCTCCCCGGGATTCAATCTGCCTAGGATTTAGACATATATAGTTTTGCTATAGTTATTTGTTCTAGCTAAGTACAGCCAATAGGTTCACTTAAAATATTTCAACTATTTGACATGGCTTAATTGGTGAATTTATTAAAAAAAAAAAAAAGTCTGAATAAAATGTAAAATTAAAAATGAATAAATTCATCAAAGGAAAATAAAATAAATAAGGTTAAATAAGAAAATAATAAACTATATAAGGAATAGCTACCAATATTAAAGTGAAAACAAATTAAGGAAAAAAAATAATAATATTTTCCTTTCACCTATGATATAAAATAAAGGCTGAAGACTCCCATCGAATAAATAAATAAAAAATGAAAGAAAAGAAATAAGCGATCATCGAACAAATGAGGAAATAAAGGAAGACACGGGAAAAAAAAATGAGATGCTTTCACAGGAGAGGAAGGACAGCATAGAATAGCAAAGCAGGGTGGCTATCAGAAACCTAGACCAAGGAAAGAAAGAAGCATAGCTGGGTGAGGAAGCAGAGGGAATAAAAAAGGACATCAGAATATTTTTTTAAGCCTGGTGACCCTACAGTTGAAAATGGTGGGATGAAGCTTGAAAGTCACGCCATGGAGAACCATGCCCATCCCATCTTTAAAAACATCTGGCAACATTTCATTTTGGCAAGGAGAAAATCAGAAGAAAAAGAAGAAGGAAGAGGCGCGCAGCAGAAGTGTGTGTTGGTGGCGACTAGGGTTTGAGTATTGCTGATTCAAGACATCTTATTCTTAGGTGCAAGCTTTCTTTTCTTATTTGTAGTTATTATTTTTTGTTGAAAGTTGAACCCTTATAAATTTCCTTTTTGTATGGTTACTTTGTCATTTTGAGAATTCGAGGAAAGATTTGTTGTCACACACACAAGGCTTGCATTTTACTTAGAATGGCAGAGGAATTTCTTACTCTATTATCTAACTAGATATATATATTTTATATATATTTATTTATTCAGCTTCTTTGAGCCATTCAATCACAACCACTCTATTGGCTTGCTTTTCCAATCATTTCCAGACATTATGCTAGGCATAGGCTCTTGTCGAATGTGAAGTGTAGAAATATTATGTTGTTCAAGAGAGTTAAAGGTGTTCCTTTAAATATGATTTGTAAGAAAGCATAAAATAGGGTAAAAGAGTTGGTGAACTTGTTTCCAAGCCCATCAAAGACTCTATATTGGGCAGCCCCTACATCAATACAACCACCTATTAGAATCTTGTTACCTTGTAGTGCATACATATTGCCATTATAATTCGGTTACATCGCTGCCTTTACAATCTTATTGCTGCATACTGATGAAACCTACTTCGTTGTGCATGCTTATTCTTGTGACAAGTCTTGCTTCTCAAACATGCTGCTAATACATATTATTATCACCTATACTTGGCTATATAATCATATTGTTGTGTCAAAATTGTTGTTACCTACAAACAGTTGATACATCTTGTTGCCACATACATTTGGTAGTACATATTTATTGTTGGGACAAAATTTTGGATGTTGTTGTCACTTTCTGATACAAACTAAGGCTAGGTTGCTGCTGCATATGAAGGCTATCAACAAAATATGTTGCATATACATTACAATGGGGCATAATTGGAAAAACATGTGTTTTGTTATAGACAAGTATTAGCTGGAAATGTGTAGTGATCAGCTCTTATAGTTTCCAATTTGTGTAGTATAAAAGTCAAAAGGAAACTGTGAAATTTGGAATGGACAATATATTCTATCTTTGGCAGTCAAAGATTGGCTAATAACAAGTAGTTAGGTACACTTTGCATATAACAACTTGAAGTTGTCTATGATTCATTTTAAGGTTCTATAGTAACATGATTTATTTCTAAACTTTTCTTAAATTAGGTCCATCAGAAGCTAGCAATCTCCTTGAGAATAAATATATATATATATATATATATAAATATTCCACATATATCTTCGCAAACAACTCAGTAAACGTCTCTTGAATAGTGTTTTTCATTAAACTTAAATGGTCTATTTTTTTTTTTCTTTCAAACATTAGGGGAATTAGTTTGTGCGAATAAATGGTTAATATGCTTGATTTTGGCCTTTGGAAAATCTGCTCATTACCGTCTGCTTGGTAGGCTGAAAGGACATCCATCCATCCACTTCTTAATAGATGTTATGATCGGTTGAATGATAGGGCATTCTTACTAAACTCATCGGTGGCATTATGATGAGTGTAGCCCTTATGAGCCCATGCATTAGGAACATTCCTAAAGGATAGAATGAATTAGAACTTCTTCACAAAAGGACGAAGAGTGAGTTTTCCAAACATGGCTACATTTTGGATGAAATCTACTAAGCTTGGGTTGGGAACCTACTTCCATTCCAATGCTAAGCTTCAGCTAAGGTTTAGTACTTGCTCAAGATGGACAGTAGTCTAGGAGAAGTACTAGGCTCGAGATGGATAAAAGACTAGGGGCAGTACAATGCTTGAGATGGACCATAGTCTAGGGGCAGTGCTAAGCTCGAGATGGATGGTGGTCTAGGGGTGACACTAAGCTTGAGATGGATAGTAGTCTAGGGTTAACACTACGCTCAAGATGGACATGAGTCTAGAAGCAGTACTATGCTCGAGAAGGTTATTAGTCTAGGAGCAACTATGCCAACAATGGTTACCTTAGTTTGCTTAGCTAATAGATGGACAACAGGAAGGCAGATTCCCAACAAGTTGAAGTAGGTAGAATAACCCCTATGCAATCCCTATAGCTATTAAAAGGAAATATAAGCTTATCATTGTTAGGTGCACCTTGAGAAGAGGGTCACTAGGACACCATATATGCATGTAAGCCTAAGGGTTGGAATGACAACTCTCTCTCTCACCAAGGGCCACATAGTCCACTTGGAGGGGTGGATAGGGTTTGAATTCACTTGGTTGGGATTAGTTTGCACCCCATCATGAGCAGAGTAAGCGGGGAAGTAGAGATAACTCGAACTCATCCATGAAGGTATGTACAAGCCAATTCAAAGCTTCCTATGGTTTAATGCAGCAAGTTGTACTAGTGGATTAGGTAACTAACATGATATGTAACAACTTAAGCTGATCTCCACTATGCTTTATATAATTCTAACTTTTTTTTGAAATCCTTTTCGCATGTTGATTAAGAAAAAAAATTGTGCTGAAATTCTCCTCTTCGTTGGGGCAGGTTTTTACAAAAAGGTAGGTGAACTGTTTGACAAAATGCCCCAAATAGATGTCATCTCATGGAATGCAATGATCACAAGATATGCACAACATGGATTTTGGAAGGATGCTCTCAAAATATTTGAATTAATGAAGCACTCTAGAACATATCTTGACATTGCCCCTTCCATTGAAAATATCTCTAATAGTAATCTAAGTGTAGCAAGATTTGACGTTCAAATAAAAATAATTGGCAGAATCAACTTGGTTTGAACCATAATTCTCACAAATTGCCTCACCAACAAGTAGGACCACAAAAATACAATTTTAAAAAGAATTAGGGAGTTAAATTTTTTGGAAGAATACCTCAAACAAATGTAGCCTCATGACTTGTCATAATTACATAATATGAAATTCTACAAGCTTCCAAGAAAATATAGTTTGCAAGTATAAAGCTATAATTTACAAGCAACGCACATCAATTTCAAATAAATAATATCCCATACAATATTCAATAACATCATGGTTATTTGGAATTTACACTTTCTTTTCATAAGAGGAAACATTACTTTTGAAGCATTTTACTCTTTTCTACAAAACATTAATATTGCAGCAGATGGGCTCCAAATTATTCAAAGAAAAATCTATTGCATTTTCAGTTTTGTAAAGACTAAATGAATTGATTCAATATGGATTGAGCAAAAAATGTTTCATTTAAAAATTCAACTAAGTTTCTTAAGAGAGGAAATCTAAGAGAACATTAATTTCTTGATGCTAATAAAATAACTACAATCACAACCATAGGTAATCATGAACAAAAGTTGATAATCAAATAAGTTATTTGAAGTGTATGGTTATGTACTGTCACAAGCAGAAGCAATAATTTTACATGACTATTGAGGACAACATTCATTGACTAAATCATTTTTTTGTAGAAAAAAGTCATGAGGTTTAGCCTTTCCCTAGTTGGCTAAAGCATCCTCTTGTAGGCAAGAAGTCGTAGGTCTAGTCTCCATGTCCCCAATGAGAGGGTTACCATTTACGCAAAAACTTGCAAGTGAGGTGTGGCGGTTAGTACAACACCCGCCTTCCTTTCGACGCAACTCGAGGGAATTGAACCTGGGTTGTCGCTCTGATACCATTTGTAGTTTTCCATTACACCAAAACTTGCAAGTGTTAGTGAACTTTCCAAACCAGGACCTTCACCTAGACCCAGAGTGGTGGTTAGTCCACATGATCATGTGCCCAGAGGTGTGGCAGTTAGTCCAACAACGATCTCTTCTTTGGAACACTAGCTTTTAGTTAAAGTAATCTGTGTCTAATTGCAACATGGTAAAGGTTTTGTTTTAGGTTATCGCCTAGCTTGATAGCTAATTTTTCCTATAAGGCCCTTCTTGTGAAATATCATAAGGATATTTATTTCCATTCGCTTTATATGGTTTCCAGATTTCACAAGGGATTAAGCTGACCCTTGCAAATTACCTAAACCCAGAGTGGTCATCTAACAAAATCTCTGTGCTAATCCAAAGGCGAATGATATTCAGAACATATATTCTATCTAAAGAATAGCCATATGAAATGATGAAATACATGCGTTGTATATCAAGAAAAGCCAAACAAAATATAGAGAAATGCACATACAAAATAGTCATAATTTAAGAAATAGGATTTAAGAAACCGTTGATTTATTAATGAAGGAATGAGCACAAGTTACAAGCTGAACATATAGCTAAGAAAATGGAAATTGTGATTAAGCTAGAAAACCTAGGTCCTTATTGTAATTTCCAAGAAGAGAATTTCAATTTTCTTGGGATTAACTTTTAAGTCTCCACCAATAAAACAACTTAGTGGCTTTAGTATATTTCTGTAGACCAACTCTTCTAAATAAGGCATTTTCAGATATATTGTTTTTTAATCAATCCTAAACAAGGAAGTGATAAATTCTAAGGGATAAATTTTCCAAAAAGATATGAAGCAACAAAACAGGGTAGGCATATTTACCCTAGAAAAATGGTAAATAATTTCTAGAAGATTGAAGAAGTCCTGGATTACCAGTCGGTTTTGAATGTTGGTTCAGAAAATTTTCACTGAAGAATTTGAGACAAGTTAAAGGGGTCTGTTTAGCGTAGAACCAATTTCCACTATTGCCCAATGACTTTATTTCTGTAGACAACTCAATTTGTTAACAAAACAGCAATGAAGGCTAGCATTATTTATCTCAGGGTGAAGTGTCTCCCATACTTATTCAAAAGTGCTTTATTCAAGGGTTTTCTTATATTTTTAATCTAGCTTCTTGGTTTGATTTCAAGGTTAGTATAAAGAATTTGGCCATTTAATGTTTATTTTTACCTTCTATGTACAATATTGCAACACAAAATTTCTTGATGCTTCTTGTATAGGATTTTCACTAAGCTGATCCTCACATGTTGTGTTTATGTATTGTCTTTGTCCTTAATAATACCAGTCTTCTACATTTTTGTTGCAAAACTTATTTACAAATTAAACTTATTATTTGGTTTTTCTTAGAATTTTCACAGTTTGTTGTTGCTTCATCATGAGCTGTGAACCAAAATTAGAGCCAATTAGGGAGATTTTATACATCATTTATTGCATTTTTTGGTATGTGATTGGCATTCATAATGAGTGCACCAACATGGGAGGCTAGATGCAACAGAATTTATTGCTGATGAAGCTTTGTTCAACCTTTGCTCCAGCTTTACAGTCTTGCTATAGCTGTATCACTTCACGCCTAGCCATAATAGCAGCTCTATAGGTCTTTTGGGCATGTTTTAGTGACCATACAGGTCTCATTTTCATCATCATTGCATACATCTGCTAGCCATAAATCTATACAATGTCTTATGGGACATCAATAAATTATTCTAAGTCTAAAATTTTGTTTGCATCTTGTCTATCAGGTTTCTAGCACTCTAAAAGCAACAAATGCACTTTCCAAGTGATATCAC
>VDFB02286443.1:0-47319 GCA_007258455.2 Sequoia sempervirens
TTTCTTCTCCAAAAAGATAACTCTCCTTCAAAACAAAATGAATATAAGTATATATATCAAAGACAAGGTTGCCCTTTTTTTTTTCCTTTTAACTCAACTCCTCAACACAATAAAATAAAATAAAATATTTTATTAAACAAGTTATTAATGCTCCTCAAACAATTAATTAAAATCACTAAATATACAATATTCTCTTTTCATATAAAAATAATAATTTAAATCCAAACGTTAAAATACACAAAACCCCCAAATAAGATTTAAATAAGACTATGAGAGCTCACAAAATGGATTAATAAAATCATTTAAAATTTTCCAAATGAAATATATCATTCTCTCAAATGATCAATAAAAATCAATTAAAATAACATATTTAAAATCTTATGGATATAATCATTCAAATCTCCCATCAATAAAACACTATAAAATGTTATATATGAAATCACGAAAAGATGTCAAAGAAACCACATCATAACACCGACAACCAAAATAAATAGCCACATAACATATTAACGAAAACCATAACAAAATACCTGAACAAGACATACTGGTAAACCACATACAACCGAAAGGTGCTTCAAACATTACCGTTAGGTAATCAGACAGTAAGACAACATAGAAACACTGCACTAACAAGGTACAGTGGCAAGGGCAGGGGATGTTTGTCCTGTGACTACCTCCAATAACCACCATCGGGGAATATGAGTACGCTCAGGCATGTGGATCTAGGCATAGTCGATACTTAGTACCTGCGCCACTCCAATTACACGTCAAAGTACATGTGCATATAACATATATGATATAGTCGAAGCAACATCAATTATCAAGAAAAGGGTCATGATATCATAAGCCTCTCGAATACGAGTGTTACGACATCATCCCTTTCTTATCCATAATCATACATAAGCAATAATAACAGTATATAAACATATAAGCATGCAATCTAGAATAATAAGTAATCATCAATGTATAATCCCATTATAACAAGATTTAATAGTTAGAATACCAAATCAAAATCAAAATGTTATCTTACCCAGACTGGAGTTAAAGAGGTGTTACATCCTCCCTCCCTAAGATTTGAATTACTCTTGGAAGTCATGTAAACTCAATATGCAACCATGCCACATTAGTACTCAAAATCTAATAATTAACATTAAAAAAAATATTGCACTTTATCCCAAAGATGAGAAATATAATATACATCATTCATCACTGAACGAAATAGAAAGGACATCTTTTTAACATTCACCTTTCTAAAAATCATTATCAATATATTGGCATATGCCTTACTCGTAAAATCTCAACATGAAACAAAATAACATGGTTAATCTTGCTAACATCACATATGCTACAATTCTCAACATAAGCATTTATTTTAACATACGCATTCATTCAAGGATAGGTTAAGATACACATTTATTTCCACTAAGAATAGAGTAAAGAAGATGCATAAGCACTCAATTCTTTCCAAAACACTATTGTTTGCAACAATATTTGTTTTCTACACACTTCCAGTCTCACACATTAGAACATATTTGGCATCATTTTCAACAAGAAATAACAATTTACACTTTCTAAAGCATAATAAGCCAACTTTTGAACTTTTCATATGTAACCATATCCAAGATGAAATATGCATTTATACATACATACATACATCACTAGGAATCACATCACAAGGCTACACAAGGGTCCATATAGACACCGATAAGCAACATACTAATCCATGAGACATAAACCATGAGTCAAGAGCCAATATCCATCTCACATAATCCATACCTCACAATCAGTGGTTGATGGTGTTAGGCCACACACACATGGTGAGACCATCCAAACAAAACCGCAATGACTTATCTCTTATTGAATAAGGTGGTTAGCCACCAAGAGATAGTCATCACACATAAGTGAGTAGTGGGTCCTAACTGTGTAACAGCCTCGCATACCCCCATCCTCAAAGTTCCCTGCGTCTACTTCCTCGTATACACTCAATCGATTCCATCTCTTCCGTTTTCGATGAGGAATCACATTACAACATAAAACCAACATTTGAAAGCAACAAATAAAAAACTAGTTTAACCACCAAAGATCATATATAATTATCAAATAAATATTCAATTTCAGCAATAAGGCAAGAAATGTGTGCATTTTGAACACTAAATCATATGTAACCATGAGGGCTATGTGCAAAATAAGATCACAAGGTGTGGATAAACCATCACAAGCAAGATAAATCAAATTTTTGTTTGTCCTCACAATCAAAGTGAAAATCATCAATAACCAAAAGAAGATTCACAATCTTTGAAATGGCATAATACATAACTATGTGACTAAACTAGCCACCAAACGAGGAAGGAGGGAACAACGTCTGACTATTGCAATAGCCCCTCATGTGGGGTAGAGTGAGCACACCAACCACATGGCATGAGGTGTACTCCTCGGCTACACCCTGCATCACGTCGTCACACGGCATGGACTCACCAAGTGGCCCATACACTCCTTGGCTGCCCACATGGAATGTGCACTTTGACCACATCCCGCATTGCATCTCAGCGTAGCATGGTCATAAGCCAGCCGAAGAAGGCATGTACTGGTCGTATGTCACATGGCAGTGTGTATGTGGCTCCGTGGAAGTAGGCATGCACAAAACACACCCCGCATAGCAATATCTCGTGGAAAGGGCACACGTAGGTACTCGCCATAGCCAGAGGTATACATGGCTAGGACATACCCATATGCCAACCGACTCAAACAATATTGACAAAAAACATGAGTGTCCCTCTACAAGTGTATGAGGCCCCATTACACTCATCACACAAGTAGGCTATCATAACACAATCTCATAGTGCACCTTCATGCATCTATGCACGTGGCATTGTGTCCTTGAGCTTGGCTCACTACCATCAACAACATGGCATCATCACCAGCACTATGTCGGAACATCAATGTGGTGTGGCATCATATCTATGGCATCGTGGTAGAACACATGCAGATACATAATATATAATGCATGTATGAATATAAAAATATGGGGCTAGTTGAGCGTCACCTCTCATGTGGACAAGGTCGACTCTCTAATGCCAACTCAACGCCCCTGTAGGAAGCCAGGCAATGCTAGCTCAACGTCCTTACAGACGGCCAGGCAATACTAATAAATCAATGTTGTACACAAAATTATTGGGATTAGGCTAGCACATATGGATCAAGCACCCTAATCCATCATAAGGGGAAGTAGTGAGTACTTTCCTCGAGATCGGTTGAATTGAGACCGCTCTACGCCACAACATGCATATACTGCAAACTCCGCCCAAGGAACTTTGTGGCTGCTACTACCCCATCATAGATTGAGGGACTAGAGAACCAAAAGAAGAGATTCTACGAAACTAACTTTTGGAAACTCTTAATTATATATATAAATTTCAACCACACGTGGGTTGGCCCTCAATTAGGTAACAAACATACAAGCACACATAATGGTATGGTTAATCCCACACCTAAAATACAACATATTCCCCATGGATGGGTACACAGTCTCACCATCCCATGGGCACACAAAGCAAGTATGGGGTATTCACAACACTTAACATGTGCACTAGAGACAAGCATACCATGGATTTCAATACACCACACATTCAAAGATAGCCATCTTCATTAAACCAATGAGAAGAGAGAGAGAAGGAGAGAGAGATTTACAATTCTAACATAGGCACGAATGCAAACATGGTCTTATCATCACACAAACACTTCCACACAAATGCATCAATCATGCAAGAGCATGCAATAATTTCTATGAACTAACAACATGATCATTCATTTTCTATTACCATATTTATAATCTCAATACAATATAACATGCAAAAGCAACTCCAAAACCACATGGGGTCAATTAAGCAATCATTAACACAAGGAGGTAAAGCACAAGAAGACATGCGCCAGAAACTTGCATGGCGATGAAAAATAGCAAGACTTAAGAAGAGAATACACACAAAAGGAACTTCTTGGAAAGCTTTAGGGTCTAACTAACCCTCACAAAAGAATTCTTCAACAAGACATGCAAGGGGTGAGAAATAGCAACACTTATTGCCATCCACCACACAGAACACCCAAGAAAGTATCAACCATAAGCAGGGATCCTAGCGCTGCAACATGGACTCCACCTCTATCTCTGCCTCTGGCTTTTCCCCTAGGAGGCATCCTAAAGGAAACAAGGAACACATCAAATAGATCATCACAAGGACGGTCTATACACCATACTAAGGCATGAACATTAATCAACAATACTATGAAAAACAATATAACAAGCTCATGCCACACACGCAAAACACAACATAACATAGAAGGCTCAAGTACGCCAGAGCTCCCAATGTGTGAACATGGGCTCTGATACCAGATGTAACATCCCGCTATGTAACCCTGAATGGTAAGAGCCAAAAGAGGACAAGATACTTTTTTTTTTTTAAATAAAGAATAACTTACGCATAAAGCGGTTTCCAATACGATATATCAACAACAAACATGGCCAAACATGGTTGAATGCACAACCCAAAGGAGAGGACTAGTTTACCCTCCAAAGAAAATCCAATCTGGAACAAACAGAATAACTCCAAAAAAATTTGCTCCAATGCTCCAAAATTATCTGCACAAGTGCTTCGAAATTATCTCCGACGATGTTCCAGAAATCTCTACGCTAGAACTTTATGTGCCAGTGCTTTGGAAATCTCTGTTGTAACATCACATAACACATACAAAAAGCTTTGATGCACTAGAACATTAACAACACAAAGTGGTGATGCGCCAAAACTTTAACAATAGCAACACAGAGCAACAAACAGAAAGCGATGATGCACCAGAACTATAGCAGACTATTGCATGAAGGAAATACATAGCCAAAGCTCTGATTTTTGCATGAAAACTTTTTTAAAAAAGGTCAAAATAATCATCATAGTATAAGCAATTCTGATACCAACACCAGAACCCATAAGCAAAATATTAAACATCACATTTCTTCTCATTAATTTATGATTACATCTTCTCTCTCAAAAGAGTACAATATACACAAAAAGGAATATACATGAGTACAATGGCATAGCCATGAATAAGATACATCAACTGATAAGATAAGTACAAGAGAGATCAGCGCCAACTAGTACTCCAATAACCTGTACACCAGTCCCCAATAGCAATGGAAATTCCTCCCTACCATGTGGACTCAAAAGAGACCACCCCACCATGTTCAGAGGTAGTCACAAGGCCCAAGCAGAAATAACAAGGCAAGGGAAACATAAGACCAACACTCACATCAGACACGAAGCAAACATGGAATACAATGCATAAAAGTCAATATCACAACATGAAGATGCTCATACAATAGCATGTCAGGTACTCCTCATGAATTCTAAGGTATGAGGTACTAGAATACTGATCAGATGGAGTGTCAACAATCGTTCTCGAAGGGATGGTACCACATGGAAATAAGTACACCTCTCATACAGATGAGGAGACTCAATCATGCCCATATCAACGCCCTGCAGACAAATAGGCCTTCTCTTTTAATTAAACAAGGAATCCATAACGAATATGAAACAAAGAAAAAGCCACTAAAATACATCATTAAAACCATTTAACATAACCAAGCAACATTGTTGTGAAATCATTTAAACAACTGATCTCATACACTCACAAGTAGATCAAATACATTCAAACATTCACCATTAACTTCATAAGAAAAAACCAATTATATAATCGATATTACCTCATTAAATCATCTCCCAAAACCACTTTTAAAATAGATAATAACTACTAAGTAACGGAGGCATAAAACATGGGTTCCAGTTGCAGCTGAAAGGAATGAAAAGAAGGCATAAAAATTTCATAAAAATTCAAAGTGCCCAGATTAAAAATATAAGTTTGACCCAGTTCAGATTTTGATGTTTCTAGTTGGATTCCACCTTTGGTTTCCAAGTTTATGACAAAAAGCAAGGTGTTGTGCTCAAAAACGTCATTTTTAGCCAAGTTGGGTAAACACATGAAAAATGAAAGTGCCCGGATTAAAAAACAGGCAACGTCCCAGTTGAGATATGGGCGTTTTTACATGGAATCCAATTTTATTTTGCATTTTAAACATGCAGTTAAAGAACAGCAAAAAAAAATATTTTTTTAACAAGTAGGCACAAATTTGACCAAAAATGAAAGTGTCCAAAATTGAAATCTGATAAAGACCTAGTTGAGATATGGGCACTTCTACATGGATTCCACCTTTATTTTGCATTTTTAGAAAATAGTTAATAAGCAGCAATGTAAAAACCTTTTTTTTTTTACAAGTTGGGCACAAAATTTAAAAATAAGAATTAAAAATGCCCAGAAATCTATTTTTCTTGCAACCCATTTTAGATTTAGCCATTTCTAAATGAATTCCATCTTTGTTTCATATTTTAGGACAATAGAATGGATATATTTTGGAACAAACATTGACAATGAAACAAACTGGAAATGCATAGTCAAGTCTGCCATAAAGAAAATTACAGGGTGACCAATCAAATCCAAAACAAACATTATGCATCCGCAAAATATTCACAAAATAGAATAGAAGAATAAACCTATCATAAGGAAATGAAAAACCTACCATTCCCAAGCTAAATCACATTCAATACCATCAGAAATTCAAGGGATTCAAGAACTACAGAAAAATACCTCAATGTTGCCCCAAAACAGAAATGAAAGAATGCTCTATGTGGAAGGCACAACTGGATTCCAAAATAGGACAGCAAGGAGGAAATGGCATGCCGAATTCAAGAATCCAATACCCACAAATTTCTTTTTGGAAAAACTCCATGTTCCTTCCCAAACTCAGTTACCCAAATTGTGGGGTTTTCTCCTCTTTCCCCAAACAAAAATTTTCTTCTCCAAAAATATCACTCTCCCTCAAAACAAAATCAATATAAGTATATATATCAAAGACAAGGCTGCCCCTTTTTTTCCTTTTAACTAAACTCCTCAACACAATAAAATGAAATAAAACATTTTATTAAACAAGCTATTAATGCTCTCCAAAGCAATTAATTAAAATCACAAAATATACAATATTCTTTATTTCATATAAAAATAATAATTTAAATCCAAACATTAAAATACACAAAGCCCCCAAATAAGATTTAAATAAGACTATAAGAGCTCACAAAATGGATTAATAAAATTATTTAAAAATTTCCAAATGAAATATATCATTCTCTCGAATGATCAATAAAAATCATTTAAAATAACATATTTAAAATCTCATGGATATAACCATTCAAATCTCCCATCAATAAAACACTATAAAATGCCATATATGAAATCACAAAAAGATGTCAAAGAAACCACATCATAACACTGACAACCAAAATAAATAGTCACATAACGGATTAATGGAAACCATGACAAAATACCTCAACAAGACATACTGGTAAACCACATACGATTGAAAGGTGTTTCAAACATTACCGTTAGGTGATCGGATGATAAGACAACACATAAACACTGCACTAATAAGGTACAGTTGCAAAGGTAGGGGACATTTGGCCAATGACTACCTCTAGTAACCACCATCAGGGAATATGAGTATGCTCAGGCTTGTGGATCTAGGTGGAGTCGATACTCAATACCTACACCACTCCAATTACACGTCAAAGTACATGTGCATATAACATATATGATATAGTCGAAGCAACATCAATCATCAAGAAGAGGGTCACGATATTGTAAGCCTTTTGAATATGAGTGTTACGACATCATCCCTTTCCTATCCATAATCATACATAAGCAATGATAACAGTATATAAACATATAAGCATGTAATCTAGAATAATAACTAATCATCAATGTCTAATCTCATTATAACAAAATTTAACAGTTAGAATACCAAATCAAAATAAAAATGCTATCTTACCTAGACTGGAGTTAGAGAGGTGTTACACAAGCTTTCTTCTATCCACTTGCTTTACTCTATTTATTAGGGATACAAGCCAAGTTTTATTATGCTAGATTATAGTGAGAAATCATCTCCTACATTGTTTCTTTCATATTCATTTCTAGGCTACCCCATCCCTTCTATGTAGCCACTCTAATGTCTAATTAAACTAGTGATATAGAGTATGCACATGGATCAGAGGACCTGAGGATCTCTAACTAAGTAGTTCATCATTCATACAAGGGGTGCATTAAATTATCAACTAGAGAGTCGTGAAAATTTAGATAGTGTTGGAAAATTATATGCATTCATAGATTATATACATCCTACATCAATTAAGTATAGGAAAATAAACATGTGCAAATATAGTAAAAACTATAAACTAGAATAAACTACTAATTCACAAAAAAGGGGAAAAAATGTAAACAAATACCTTATGCTATGGTATCTAATGTTGAAGACTGTAATTGTTAACTGTTAAACTATAGTGTCCTAAACTAGCTAATTTATTTGGAGTATGAAACAAAACATTAAGTTACAAAATCCAACTCATGAATTACATGTTCACATGCATTTAAAATCATATAACTGAAAACAACCAATTGAATTCACAATACATTATCTACTTTAACAACTAAAACTAAAGTGGTTCAACAGTACCTCAAGCGGCCCTTGCTTGAGCTACTACTTTCATAGGATTTTATCAAATACTCACTTACTCAGAAAATCATGATATCAAAGTAATTCTCTTTATTGCATCATAACATCAAAATTCTACACAAAATCTAACAAGAATCTGTTAAAGATATTTGTTCAAATAACACAAATTCTATTTATAACACGATTGCTAAACTAATTCTATAGTAATACTAGTAACTAGATCTCCTCCTTGACAAAAGATCTTGCTATATAGGGTCTGTGAGGAGTTTCATTATTCATGGACTGAAAAGAAACTTATAAATAAATGTCAACTCTTCATCAAGGATAGGAAGGGGACTTAGTTTTGAAACAATAAATAATAAATGCTTGAAATAGTTGTAGAAAAACCAAATATGAACTATACGTATAACAAATTAACTGCTCATAACATAAACACGTTCAAAAGAATAGTTTTGTCATAACTCAACCCCATTGCAATTAGACTCCTTCTCCTTGTCTCATCGGTAGGTAAGATCAATATTAGGTGAATCAAAAACTGATCGGTAAATGATTACCTTTGTTTCCTCTAAAAGTGTCATGCCTCATTTAGTTGACTTTGTCCTCTACAACAATTTGCAATCCTTATGCCACAAGATGAGAAACCTATTGTTGCGGGTTGACAATTCTTCTTGTTGCAAGTGTTAGTCTTATTCCTAAGGCATTCTGATTATTAACAATTTTGGTAGAATTCTTGGCGCGGTGGCACTCCCATTGGGTACTTAGAATAATCATCGCGCGGAGGTGGAGGTTGCATTCATGAGTGTCAGATATGCTATTAGCAAGGGGTTTTCCAAAGTTTGGCTGGAAGGTGATTCTATGAATATAATAAACTATTTGTGTGGTACTCATCCCCCAAGTTGGAACGTGGATCAACTAATTAAGGATATAGTAATGATGTTACAATCTTGTGATGAGACTTGCGTCTCTCACGTTTATCTGGAAGGAAACTCTCTTGCCAATTTTTTTTCCAATTTGGTTATCAGCCTTAGTGAATTTCGCTCATGGGAGGAAGGCTTGATCATTCTTGAGGATGCTAGAAACATTTTAAGAAATGATGGAGTTGGATAAGTTGTTGTGGCTTTTATGGCCTTGTACTGATTCCCATTTGGCACACTTTTTGGGTGTTTTATGGGCTGTGTGCTTTTGTCTGGATAGCTTTCACCAGGGTTTTGTGTGTTTTGTCTAGGCTACCATGGGTGGTGATAGAAGTAGAGTTGAGCCACATTCATGTGGTGATATTCAGAGGAAGAAGAAGCTATGGAACATTCTTCATCATGGAAATTTTACTCCATTTTTGAAGAGATTACATTGTCATGACCCTAATGCCTTGGCCAAGTTTGTCTCGCTTTGGCATAACCGCAAGTTGGCGCTAAAAGGGATGGAGGTGGAGGTGAATGAAGAGCTTATTTCCACCATTACTGGCATGCTGATTGTGGGAAGGAAATTTTTTTAAGATAAAAAGAGTAATGAGGAAGCGATGACCTAGTTTTTTAAGAATGATGAGCGGAAAAATTTGGTCAAGTTAGAGAAGTGGGGCTATGATAGAACCTCCCTCAAGAAAATATGGGCTAGGGTTACGGAGGTGATGATGCATTATGTGGCACTGGAAGGGAGATTTAAGGCTCTGCTTGGTCACCACTTCACTCTCTTGAATCACTTTAGGCATGGTTTATTTATTTCTTTTCCCTTTTTCCTTTTGTCTTCTTTAGAATCCTCGGTGTATGCTCATCTGAAGAATAGGAGGGCCTCTATCCTCCACAAAGGGCTTATTTTTCTTATTATAGAGCATGTTCAATCTTTAACCCTGGTTCAGACCATCAAAGGAAAGGAAGAGGTTTTTTATGCTTTATCAAGGTTGTCGGATTCAGAATCCTCATTGGCGGAGGAGGAGGAATGGGTTGAAGATGAGGAAGTTGCTTGCCCTGTGGTCATGGCTTCAGCTTCCAAGAAAAGGAAGGTGGTGGGTTCTAAGAGTAATAGGGCATGTAAAAGGCTGGCCTCTTCTGGGAGTGATGACACAGAGGTTGGGTTGGATGGGTCCTCTCCCAAGGTTGTAGAATTAGTTGTTGGTAAAGGTGTTGGTGGGGCTCTTGAGGTTGGGGCCCAGGTCAATATTGGGTCGGTTGAGAAACCGAGAAGATTGTCGAAGAGATTGGCCAATTTGAAGAAGAAGGCTTTTGTTGTTACGGCCACAAACCCGAAGGAGATTGAGGAAGGTAAGGTTCCTACGAATAAAATGGTGACGGTGGAGGATTCTCCAGTTCATGACATGTCGAAGGTGTCCCTTGTGAAGGAGGTTGAGGATCTGAATGTGGAGGAGGAGGAAAAGAAAAATGTTAATACGCCCTTGAAGATTGATCCTCCATTGGAGGAATTTTCATACATGGATGAGGATGATACTTCTATGTTTGGCTTGTCGGACATGGCAAGGGCTAGGGCTATGGGCACCTTCAAACTGTCCAAATGGACTCTCCAAGAATTTAATAAAATTAATATTAAGATAAGAGGCTTAAAGGCGAATATGGAGAATGCTCAAAAGGCCTTTGTGTCTGACATCCTCATTGATAGATTGGTGGAACTAGAAGGTTCATTTAATGATTTCAAGGCTTTGTGCAGTGAAAAAATGCAGGCCCTTGAGGCCAAGGTTGCTAGTATTAATGGGGATATCAAAAAAAATTTGCAAGTTAGCCATACCTTGGTTAAGAATAGTGTTGAAGCCTTGAAAATTATTTTTAAGAAAATTGGGCAGCTAGGAGAAGATCAAGGTTTCTTCTCGAAGATCATGGAGAAAGAGAAAATGGCTAAGGGTAAGGGTAAAAAAGCTGTGAAGGATGATGACAAGGTTCCTATTGGTAGAGGATCGATTGAATGGAAGAAAGTGTTCGATGTTGAAAAGAAGGAACTGCTAGATATGGTTGAAAAACATAAAAACCAACAGATTGAGGTGGCCAATACTCTAAGTGGCCTTAACTAGTTTTTTGTTTCTTTATGTTTCTTTTTGGTGGATGTCTTTTGTTTGTTGTTTTGCTGGTGGGTGCCACTAGTTTTTGATTGTCTTATTATACTCTAGCACCCGTGGTGGTTGGGTTTTTGGCTGTTGGGTTGTTGTTGGTAGACTTTTGATTACTTTTTGGAGCAGCATTTTGTATTTGATGTAAAAATATTTGGATCCCTTCAAAACTTGTTTTTCCCTTTTAATCAAAACAATCATAATTTAAACATAAAATCCTATTAAATTTCATAAACATTCATGAATTCATACATACACATATAAACATAACATTTTTCCATTTCCACATGCTTAAGATTGCTTAAAATTATATAAAAGGTATAAAAGGTTTTAGCAATGTCTTGAAACTTAGCAAAAAGATATGATGAAAAGTATGAAACCATAAAAGGAAAACTAGCCAATTATAGATCCCATCAACTTCAACCAACTTAACTCTTACCTCTACCATTCCACGGGCTATCACTTGTATCCTCCTCATTCCCACACATTTTAACCAAACATGAAGAGTATAGGATATGTGATGTGAATGACTTATGTTCTAAGGAACCTACCATGATGCCTTTTTTTCCATATTTATTATGGGATAACATGTTTATTTGGCTTTGTGAGATCCTAAATATACTTACCATTCAACATTCACCTTACTCTTTCATTTCTACCATCACACACATTTTACCCATTTTATATCATATAGCCCAACCTTTCACACCTTATTTTCTATTATACCACCTCCATCCATATTCCATCCTAGATACACATATCCTTACAAGAAACCTTTCATTCTACACATTATTGAAAAAATCTCTTCTCCATTACTACTACACACCTCAAGTTCCCACTTCATGTCCTATAGCCAAACCCTAGAAACCTCCTAATTTACCCTATGTTCCATTTCCCTCTCCTAATCCCATCCCATTAACCTTTAATATTTCACCCTATTCTCCATTATCTCATTGTATCTCATCCCATTAATCTCTACTAGTCCATAATATATTCTATTAACCCCTTCTATATACATCCTATTACTATCTTTTATTTCACCCTATGTTTCATTATCCCCTCTTGGTCTTGTCCTATTATCTTCTCCTAATTCACTCTATGTTCCTTTATTCCCTCCTAATCCCATCACATTAACACCCAATAGTTCACCTTATGTTTCGTGATCCCCTCCTAACCCATCCCACTAATCTCTACTAGTCCATCCTATGTTACATTATCCCTTTCTACTCCCATCCCATTGTACCTAGAACTCTTATTTCACCCTCATTTCCATTATTCCCTCTTGGTCTCTTCCCTTTATCCCTTCTACATTATACCACCTCCCTCCACATTTTATGATATACATATACTCTTAGAAGAAACCTTTCCTTTCACTCATTATTGACCAACTTTATTCTCTATTACTACTACACACCTCAAGAACCCACTTAATGTCCTATAATCAAACCCTAGAACCCTCCTAGTTCACCCTAATTTTTGTTATTCCCTCCTAATCCAATCCCATTAACCTCTAATATTTCACCCCATGTTCTATTATCATGTCTTGGAATTTCCCATTAGTATCTACCAATCTATCCTTTGTTTTATTATTCCCTTTTGGTCTTGTCCTATTCTCTTCTCCTAATTCACCCTATGTTCATTTATTTCTTACTAATCCTATCACTTTAACCTCTAATATTTTATCCTATTTTCTATGATCCCCTCCTCGCCCATCCCACTAATCTCTACTATTCCATCCTATGTTCCATTATCCCCATTTACTCCATGCAATTGTACCATCTCTTATTTCAGCCTACGGTCTGTCATCCTCTCTTGGTCTTGTCCATTTATCCCTTTTTATATTATACCACTTCCATCCATATTTCATCCTATGCACATACACTTACAAGAAACCTTTCGTTCTATTCATTATTGACCAAATATCTTCTCCATTACTATACACAACTCAAGTCTCCACCTTATGTACTATAGTCAAACCCTAGACACTTCCTAATTCACCCTATGTTCCATTATTCCCTCCTAATCCCATCCCATTAGCTTCTAATAGTTCACCCTATATTTTATTATCCCATCATATCCCATCCCATTAATATCTACCAAATAATCCTATTTTCCATTATCTACTTCTATTATCATTCCATTACTTTCTTATTCACCCTATGTTCCTTTACTCCCTCTTAACCTCATCCCAACAATATCTAATAGATCACCTATTTTCCATGATCCCCTCTTGGCTCATCCCACTAATCTCTACTAGTCCATCATATGTTTCATTATCCCCTTCTACTAATGAAGATGAAATCATCAATTGACTTTTACGATATTTCAAATATAGTTGACCTAGGTATTCTAGATGCATTATTTAATAAACAAAATAGTTTGTAGTATTTTTATATCATTTATTAAATTAATGACTACTAAATGCATAATCCAATGTAAGGCATGTTTACACAATTATTATGAATGAAGATAATAAAGAAGGAATAAATTATTATTTGTGTCATTATGTTGAGGAAAAAAATTAAATTGGGAACCCCTATCATAGATGGAGAAGAAATTGGGTATCCTATAGGATCGATGGTTATTACTAGAACTTTTCTTAGAAGGTATCTAATGAATAATTCCAATATGTGGTTTTTTTAGGACTTTGACACACAAAAAAAATATTCATTATTCTAACCTTGTGGCATCAAATGTGCAATTGATCAAATATGGGGGTAGAAAATTGAATAAGAACTTATGGAAAGTTCGTGAGTTTTTCCATAAAGCAATAATCAACATCATAAAGAGTAGAGAAAATATGCATGGTTCATTGGAATGAATTGGTGGAATGGCACAAAGGTTGTACATAGTTTGTAAGTATGTCATGCACTTTTTAATTTATTTGATTTCAATATGTTATGCACTTCTTAATCTAGGTTTTTATTTTGAATATGTTGTGCACTTATTAATTTATTTGATTTAAGTATGTTATATAATTCTTAATACATGAATTCTATTTGAGCATGTTAATGAATTTTTAATATGTAGGTTAGTGGTGCCAAACAAGCTTCCACATGCTTGTGGTTGGTGTTGTTAGTAGAGAATTTTATATTCTTGAAGAAAAGATAATATTTTAATTTGATTGGTTGAGTGGATCCCTAAGTGTCTTGGTTTTTCTAGTTGATCTAATGATTTTTGTTTGATATTATTCTATCTCATCTCTATGTGAAATGAAACATCACAAAATTTCCAAGGTTATTTTGGCCCCCTCTTTAAAATATATCTAAATAGTCTTGAGAATTCCTTATTACATGTACATATCAATAGATTGCACAATCTTGTGTGAATTTGGTCTCAATATTATACCCTTTAATTATCCCCATATACACACATCCTCATGTATTTATATGAGCCTCATCCATTTTCCACACTAGGTATGTCATTGTTAAAGTTTCAATGCATTATGAAGGTTCATTCTTACAAGATATACACATATCCCATAATCAATCTTACTAAAGGCCATATGTCTTCAAGACCATACAAGAATGGAGATAATTTTTTAAAGAGGGTTTCAAGAAGTCCATGGTTGTGACAATCATATTGGACTATTATTAGGCCATTTGAGAGCTCATCAAGGAACAACAGAAAAGTTTCAAAATCAGAAAAAGCAGATCACAAAGATTCTTTGGATAGATTGATAAGCTCTTAGCCAAAGGGCATTAGCATAGAATACGGATGACAGCGTGGCACACTGGCATCTTAGAGGTGTGTTGGCATCTCGTACGAACTAGAAAGTGATTTTATCTTAGAAAATAGCTAAGTGACGAATTACACTTTGATTACTGGGAACTTCTAGAATGCAAGAAAGCAACAGGAAGTAATAAGACTGAAATGAAGTGAAATAGAGATGATAAAGATAAGGAGAAGAAAGGAAATACTTACAACCATGAAAGTGATGAAGCTTCTAGCCTATGAATGTCTTCAATATCTGCACACAAGGAGAGAGAAATTTTTGGGGCTGTATAGGGGTTTGCCTTAGTCAAACCTCTGTTTTGGTGTTCCCACCTCCACGGAAAGCTAGATAGCTAGAGAGAAAAGTAGAAATGAAGTAAAGAGCACTAAAGCACTACAAAACAGTGTTATGCTACTCAGCCAAGTAATAGAGGAGAGGATTGAAAGCTTACCACCTCCACCAAGAGCACTCAAGGATAATGGGGGAGAAAATGAGATGAACTCAAGCCTCTGTTGCAATGGTGTTTTGTTCCACACTTTCTCTATTGAAGTGATGAAGTGTCCATGTTGCTGCTATGAAGTGTAAAGTTTAAAGAGATCAAAAAGATGGTGAAGAAGTTGCTTATATTTTTTGATGCTTGCGGATGAAGTGAAGAAGTTCTTATAAGATGAGATGCATATATAAGAAATGAATTTGAAGGGGAGATGAAGAAAATAGCCATATTCGGGTCGGTCGGCTGAAGAGGGCATTACAACTTGACTCCCAATGAGAAGTGTAACACCTCTGCAGGCTCTGGACGTGGGAATCTGTTAGGGACATAAGCATGTCGCACGAGCGTCTTCAATAGAAATTCCTCCACCGACGCTCAAAATAGGCGCCAAGTGGGATTCAAGCAGAGGGCTTAGGTGGAATTAAGCCTCCGAACTTGGTTTTCTAAGGTGGATAAAGGAAAAAAAAAAGGAATTTTCACATGGGGTGCAAATTCACTCTTATACATATATCAACATGTTGGGGTGGGTGTTTGAATACTAGGGAGGTCTTATATCATCTCCCAAGTTTATCAATCCCTCCAAACTACATAATTTTGACAAAGTCTCTTAAGAGCCTCGAGAGAAAAAAATATCAAACTATGACAAAGTAATTCTCATAGTCCATGGGACCTATGAATTTTCTATCTAGACATACACGTAGATTTGGTGTCCCTACAAAATAACCTCTCTCAATTTTTATCAAATTCACATTGTTTGACCATGGAAAGATTCAACAAATTCTTGCAAAAATTATCACTTAAGAGCAACATAAAGGTGCCAAGAGCCATATTTTCTATTCTACACATTCTAGGGATAAAATGAATGTGCTAACATTTCAAGGTGGGTGGTTTATTTTAGGGTAGGCCTCATTTCATTCCCTAGGTGTGTTATCCTTTGACCTACATGGTTCCAACAAGGTCTCTTAAGATTATTGAGAGAAAAAAACTACCAAAATATGATGAAGTAATTCTTAGATTTCATGGGGCCTATAAATTTTCTATTATTAACTAAAAGGGGTTGAAGGGTCCCTAAAAAATAACCTTTCTTATTTTTCATTAACTCCTCATCATTTGATCATGGAAAGATCAAATAGATTCTTCCAAAAAGCATCATTTAAGAGCAATGTAAAGGTGCCAAGAGTAATTATTTTGTTCTACACATTATGGGGCTAAACCAAATGCATAAAAATTTCAATGTGGGTTGGAAAATAATACAGGATTCCCCATTTCATTCCCCATATGTGTTGATCCCTCTGAGCTAGATATTTTTGATAAGGTATCTAAAGATGCTTGAGAGCAAAAAGCTACCAAACTATGATGGAATAGTTCTCAAAATTTGTGAAGCATATGAAGTTTTCATATAGAATTATAGGTGTATGTGTGATATGTCAAAAATAACCTCTCTTATTTTTTTAACTCCACATCATTTGACCATGGTAAGATCGAACATTTTCTTACAAAAAAATATCATTTGAGAGTAGTGTAAAGGAGCGAAGAGCCATATTTTTGATTCTATGTATCATGGGGAAAAATATATTGTGCCAAAATGTCAAGTTGGGTGGTTGAATGATAGGGGAGGCCCTATTTTTCTCCATATGTGTGTCAATACCTTTGAGCTACACAGTATTGGCAGGGTCTCTTAAGAGTACAAAAAACTACAAAACTACAAAACTATGATGAAGTAGTTCTTGTAATTCATGGAGCTTAAAAATATTTTTCTAGACCTAAAATTGGATGTGGGGTCCCTCAAAAATAAATCCTTTTAGCTTTTTTAAAATCCACACCATTTGATCATGGCAAAGATTAAGATAATTCTTACAAAAATTATCATTTCAGAGCAGTGTGAAGGTGCCAAGAGCCATATTTTTTATTATATGTCTTGTGAGGCCAAAACACTATGCAAAAATGTGAAATTGGGTGGTTGAATGTTAGGGAAGTACCCATTTTACTCCTCAAGTATGTCAATCCCTCCAAGTTACATAGTTTCAACAAGGTCCCTTAAGATCCCTAAGAGAAAAATGTTGACAAACTATAATGAAGTAGTCCTTGGAGTTCATGGGTTATATAAATGTTAAATATATAATTATAGGTAGATGTGGGTTCCCTCTAAAATAATCTCTCTTAATTTTCATCAAATCCAAACCATTTGACTATGGCAAGATCAAATGGTTTCTTGCAAAAAAGTGTCATTTGAGAGTAGTGTAAATGTTCCAAGAGACTTTTTTTTATTCTATTCCTAATGGGGTTGAAATAAATATTCTAAAATGTTAGGGTAGGAATGTGAATTCTAGGGGAGTCCCCATTTTTTTCACTAGTGTGTTGATCCCTCCAGGTTAAATGGTTTTGGTAAGGTCTCTTAAGAGCCTTGAGAGCAAAAAATTGTCAAAGTATGATAAATTAGTTCTCAAAGTTCATGGGGCCTTGAATGTTCCATCTAGATTTATAGGTGGATTTTAGTTACATGTATAATAACCTCTCTCAATTTTAATCAACTCCACATTGTTTGACCAGGGAAAAATTGAATGAATTCTTGCAAAAAGAGTCATCTAAGAGTAGTGTAGAGGTGTCAGGAGCCATATTTTATTGCACACCTTATGTGGCCAAAGAAAATATGCCAACACATCAAGGTGGGTTGGTTAATTCTAGTGGAGGCCTTCCTCAAATGTGGTGATCCCTCCAAGCTACATGGTTTTGAAAAGGTCTCTTTAGAGCCTTGCGAGCAAAAAACTATTAAATTATGACAATAGTTCTTAGATTTGATGGGGCCTATGAATGTTTCATATAGATCTACAAGAATATATGGGATCCCTCAAAAATAACCTATCTTGGTTTTTTTGAACTCTGATTGATTAACCGTGGAAAAGATCAAATGGATTATTATTAAAAAAGTCATTTGCAAGCATTTTAAAGGTGCCAAGAGCCATATTTTTTATTCTACATATCATTGTGCTAAAATAAAAATGGAAAAATATTCAATGAGTGGGAAAATTCTAAGGGAAGCACCATTTCATTTCACAGGTGTTCCAATCCCTCTAGTTTACATGGTTCTAACAAGGTCACTTAAGAGCCTTGAGCAAAAAAAAATACCAAACTATGATGGAGTAGTTCTCATATGTTGTGGAGATTATGTTTTTTTCTAGACCTAAAAGTGTATGTGGAGTCCCTCTAAAATGACCTCTTTCACTTTTCATCAATTCCATGTCATTTTGTCGTAGCAAGATCAAACACATTCTTGAAAAAAAACATCATTTAAGAGTAGTGTAAAGGTTCCAAGAGCCATATATTTTGTTCTACACCTCATGAGGAAAAAATTATTGCACAAAAAAATTAGGTTGGTTAATTGAATACTAGGCGATATCTCATTTTTCCCCCAATGTGTTTATCCCTCTAAGCTACACAATTCCAACAAGGTCTCTTAAGAGCCTCAAGAATAAAAAACTACCAAACTATGATAGTTCTCAAGAATTTTGGGGCATATTAATGTTCCACATAAACCTATAGGTAGATGTGGGGTCCCTAAAAAATAACCTCTCTCAATTTTTTTCAAATACACATTGTTTGCCTATGGCAAAGATTGAATGGGTTCATGTAAAAAGTGTCATTTAAGATCAGTATAAAGGTTCCAAGAGATATACTTTTTGTTCTATGTCTTGTAGGCTACAATTGTCATGCCAACATTTCAAGGTGGATGGGTGAATTCTATGGAATACCTCATTTCATTCCCTAGGTGTGTTGATCCCTCTAGGCTACACAATTTTGGTAAGGTGTCTTAAAATACTTGAGAGAAAAACACTAAGAAACTATGACAAAGTAGTTCTCAAAGTTCATGGGACATATTAAAGTGTTATCAGGACCTTTAGGAGGATTTAGGTTCCTTAAAAATAACCTCCCTAAATTTTCATCAACTCCACACTATTTACCCATATGACAAAATCAAACATATTCTTACAGAAAACATCATTTGAGAGTAGTGTAAAGGTGCCAAGAGCCATATTTTCTATACTAAACCTCATGGGGCTGAAGCAAATATGATTTTTTTTTTTTGGTATGGGTGGGTGAATGTTATGGGAAGACCTAATTTATTCCCCAAGTGTATCAATCCCTTCAAGCTACATAATATCAAACTATGATGAAGTAGTCTTAAAGTGCATGGGAAATTTTAATATTCTTTGTAGACCTACAAGTGGATATGGGATCCATTGAAAATAATGTCTCTCATTTTTTATCGACTCTACACTATTTGATCATGGTAAATATTGAACATATTCTTACAAAAAGTTGTCATTTGAGAGTAGTGTAAAGGTGCCAAGAGCCATATTTGTCATTCTATGTCTCATGGGACCAAAAAAAATATGAAAAGACATAAATTTATGTGGATTAATACTATGAGTACCCCAATTTTATTCCCTAAGTGTGTTGATCTCTTTGAGCTTCACAATTCTAACAAGATCTTTTAAGAGACCGGTGAGAAAAGAATTGTCAAACTATGATGGAGTAGTTCTCAAAGTTCATGGGTCCTATGAAGGTTTTGTATAGATCTATACATGGATGTGGAGTATATAAAAACAACTTGTCTTATTTATTTCAAATCCATATTGTTTGACTATGGCAATATCAAACATATTCTTAAAAAAACCATCATTTGAGAGTAATACAATGGTGTCAAGAGCCATATTTTGTATTCTAAACCTCATGAAGCTTAATAAATTGTGCCAACATGTTGGCATGGGTAGGTGAATGATAGGAAAGGCCCCATTTTTCCCAAAGTGTGCAAATACCTCCATGTTATATGGTTTCAGGAAGGTCTTAAGAGCTTTGAGAGAAAAACTACCAAAATATGACATAGTAGTTATCAGAGTTTTTGGGGCATACAAATGTTTTGTCTATACATATAGGTGGATGTGGAATCCCTCCAAAATAACCTCTCTTAGTTTTTATCAACCCCACACCATTTGACCATAGCAATATTATACAAATTCTTATAAAAAGTGTCATTTGAGAGAAGTGTAAAGGTGTCGAGAGCCATATTTTCCATTTTATGTCTTGTGGGGCCAAGCCAACTATGCCAACATGTCACAGTGGGTATTTGAATTATATTTGAGGCCCCATTTCATTCCTTATATGTGTCAATTCCCATGAGCTACAAGGTTCTCGTAAGGTCTCTTAAGAGCCATAAGAGCAAAAATTTACCAAAATTTTTCCTACCTATTATATCAATCCTTAGCACCTATGAATGTCTCATCTACACGTAAAAGTGGATGAAAATTCCCTCTATAGTACCATATCTCAAATTTTTCAATTCTAAATTGTTTGACTATGTCAAATTATAAATCCATTCTTGCAAAATACCTCATTTGAGAGCAATGTATAGGTGCTAGTAGGTGTTTTTCATTCTTTTGCACCTCTTGGGACCAATTCAACTATACTATTACATTGGTATGTGTAGGTGAATGCTAATATAGGCCTTGCTTTATTCTATAGGCATTTGAATCATTCTGGGCTACATTGCATTAAGACCTCTTAAGAGCACTAAAAGAAAAAAATTTCCAAATTTGTGGCACCTACGAATGTCTCATTTGTACCTACAAGTGGATGTTGACCCCCTTTACAATAACATTTTATGTTACTTACTTCTACTTTGACCATACCAACAATGAATGAATTCTTACAAAATTCTTCATTTTGAGATCAATGTAAAGGTACCTATAGGAATTATTTATTCTTGCACACCTTATGCAAATGAATCCACTAAGCTATCACATTGATATGGGTGAGTGAATGTTACTAGAGGCCTTGGTTCATTCTATAGGTCTAATGTTTCCAATATTTTTCCTATCCATTCTCTCAATTTGTGGGACCTTCAAATGTCTCATTTACACGTATAGGTTTATGTAGAGTCCCTCTATAGCAACCTATCTCAAATTTTCAACTCCAAACCATTTTAACATGCTAACAATGAATGAATTCTTAAAAAATGCCTCATTTGAGATTAGAATATAGGTTCCAATATGATTTTTTGTTCTTCTACACCTCATGGGATCAAATCGACTACACTAGCATATCAGGGTGGGTGGGTGAATGTTAGTAGAGGACTCAATTCATTACATAGGAATTTAAACCCATTCAAGATACATTTCATCAATGTAGTATCTTAAGAGCCTTAAGATAAAATAAGTTACCAAACTTTCATCTACTTATTCTATCGATATGTGGCACCTACAAATATCTCATTTGCACTTACTTGTGGACATTGCTTTCCTCTATAGTACCTTATCTTAAATTTTTTAACTCCAAACCATTTGAATTTTCCAATGATGAATTAATTCTTGTAATATGCCTGATTTGAGAGTACTTTAAAGGTTCTAGTAGGCATTTTTTGTTCTTCTGCACCTTGTGGGACCAAACTAACTACACTAGCACATTGAGGTGGGTAGATGAATGCTACTAGAGGCCTCAATTATTACATAGGTCTTTGGATATTTCCAAGCTAAATTTCACAAGTTCCTTAATATCCCTAAGAGAAAAAATCTACCATGTTTACACCTACAAGTGGATGTAAAGTCCCTCTATAGTACCCTATTTTAATTATTTTAACTCCAAACCACTTGACCATGCCAACAATGAATGATGTTTTACAAAATTCCTTATTTGAGAGTAGTGTAGAGGATATAATAGGAATTTTTTGTTCTTCCAAACCTTGTGGGACCGAACCAACTATGCTAGCATATTAGGGTGGGTGGATGAATGCTATTGGAGGCCCCAATTTTCTTGTAATATCTAGATCCTTTCAGGCTATATTGCACCATGAAATTGAGATGACAATATCAACCCTTGATGCTATCATGAACATGAATTACCTAAGAATGTAATTATGAATACCAAATTTCATTGATATGGCTCATTAAAAACCTACAAAATTCCTAGAGGTTAATGAAATGAAATAAACTATATACATATGGAGTAATGACTAAGATAGGGCTATCATAAATTGGTGAAATAAGATTACCCACTTATCTTTTGGGTGTCTTAAACCACTTTGTGCATCCCTATCACCATTCTCATCTAGGTTATTAATGTTCTAGGTGGTTTGTCATGAGACCCTTTAGTTTCCCTAACCCATAATGAAGATTCTTATCTTTAAGGAGATAAAATATATATCCTTAATTTATTTTTTTGAATTAATTTATACATAAATTGAAGATAGAAAATAATATATTTTAAATAAAAAATCTATAAATCTATTAATTCAAAGTCTTGAGATTTTAAAATCCTTAAAAATGTTTAAGAATACTTGAGCATAGTAAATGTTGTAAAATTATTAATTCAAAGAATTTAGGTTTTAAACTCCTAAAAAATGTTCTCTCCATATTCAAAACTATCCTTATACTTGTTGAGTTTATTTTAGAAAATCTCATGAATAATAAGTAAAAGAGGATATAAATAGAATCTCTCTCACACACACTCACACACATGCAAATATGGGACATGTTGAGCATGATATTTCACTTTTGAAAATCCTATGAATAATAAGTAAAAGAAGATGCAAATAGAATATTATCTCTCACACACACAAAAATATGGGACATGTTGAAAAATCATATCTCATCTTACATGGACTACCTTGTTCATATGATTGATAAGAAATAATGGCATGTCTATACTTAAATGCACAAATATTTCATCATATGGTTCGACTATCAAAGTATTTCACAATCACTTAGCATAAGAAGCCTTGAACTATCCTTCACCAAGTTTATTTCAAAGTATTAGGACGAATCCAATAACCATGACTTGACAAACCAAAAGATACTTATGTAAAATGATTTATTTTTTGGATTCATATTTGGAATAGAAAGTTTTAATTCATATACCATCCTCCACATGTAGGATGTTTATTGGAACTCATGTTTGAGAATTAATGAATTCAATTTTGAAGCCCCAAAATCTCCAATAGAGCTTCAATCATTACAATATGTAGTTTATAAGGTGAGTTCATGTATATGTTTAAATAATCTTCATAATCGACAAGAATTAAGATATCTACAAAGAGTAATTTGTAGGGAAGTTCAAATCCATGTGAATGAACTCTAAGATCTAGAAACTTTAAATAGGATTCTCTCTTGGCGAATGAGATAGAAAACATCACTAATAATCGTAAGATAGTTGAAATATTAGAGTTCATTCACATAGATGAGATAACCCTATTTAAGGGTTTGTAGGTCCGATTTAATGTGATATCACCCAATCTAATAAAAAAATGAAACTTGAAAGCATTATTGATGAAGAATAATTACTAGGCTATTGATTTTTTATTCTTATACTATTGATTTTTTTATTCTTCTAATTAAAATAGTTAATTAATTGTTGCAAATGGAGTTTCTTTTAGGGATATGTTGAAATTTCTAAAGCCTATGCTAAAATATGATGTCATAGTTTCCAACAAATGGTTGTAGGAGATTGATGTTTGGGGAAATAAAGGATTGGGCTAGTCAAGACACAAACTTTCCAAAACTAAAGAGTGTTTCAAAACACACACATAGCTACCCACATGATAGAAAAAAGTAACAATTTTGATGTGTAATTTATTTGTTAATAAATTTTCTACACCTATATTCAACACCCAAGCTCCCTTGTTACTCTTGATTCTAGAAAAAATATGATTTTGAATTATGGGGACTTAATTATTGTGATCATTCTATGAAATAAATTTTTACAAGATTAGGTTGGAGGATATTTTTACATGGAGCCATACCTAATATGTGTGGTTTTTATGATGAATAATTTTACTCCTTTGTTAACCACTTGCAAGCTAGGTTCCAAGATCTTAGTCCACATGAATTTCAATGAGTTATATATAAACGAGTGTGAGGATGAAATTATGACTATTAGTGATAGTTTTTATCTCATTCTTCATGACATAATCCATAAAAAATGACTTTTCTTAGAATGCACCATGTCTTATCCAAGGAGTTAAAGGATAAGAATATTTTAAAATGGTAGATACACGATAGATATAATATCATTGTAGTGGAGAGAGATTTCTGAGATTCATAGTAATCATTAAGGCACATGTTTCCTTAAAAATTGCTACATGTGAAATCTCTTCTCAGTTATCAAATATGGTGGCTTTAATGTTAAGTTTGAAAAAAATGGACATCATTGTCTCCACTCCATTTCATCTAAGAGGAATTTTTTTGATTAAATCCATTGGGTTTAGTCAGTTACTTGGAAAAGAAACATAGCGATAGGGATCAATTATGAATTACCATTAATGCTTAATGGTTCCCAAGAAGTGATAGGTAGGGTGTAACGTACCCCAAATTTTACCCTATTGATTTCACCTAAGTTTTAATGCAAATGGTGAAAAGATCAAGTTCACAATACATAAAAATAAAATTTTCCTTTCTATTAACACATTGCACATTTGAAATAAACCCATTCTAGATTGCATTGCATAAATAAAATAAAATAACATAATCCCAAGTAATGAATTCATCTTTCATATACATTTTCCAAATAGATTCAAGATCATAATTACAAATCATAGCTTACAAGAGCTTACATTGCTTTCAAGACCTTAATGGTACAAGACTACAATGGTCAATTTGTTCGCATATGTTGCACATATCTTCATCTTCTTCTATTTCACAAGCTTTAGCTACCAACTACATGAGGGAGAGCATCACCCAAGTGATTTTTTATCAACCATGGACTTAATGTAGTCCCACACACATCTTCCTAACCGGTAAGATGGCTCTACCCTTCAACAAAGAGTTTGGTATGGAAAACATCTAATATAATGCTTACCTAAGCATGGTGTTGTCCTACATAACTAGTGATTCCATACACTATATACTCACCTAACATACATGAAACTCCCTACTAGCTATGAAATATTGGCTCACAGTGAACCAAAGAAGTGTATGTAGTGACAACTACACTTACTTCTCCCTCTCCCCCTCACCCTCTCCCTCTCCCCCTTTCCCTTTCCCTTTCCCTCCCCATCCCCCTTTCCCTATCCCCCTCTCTCCCTCTCTCCCAATCCCACTCCCACTTGCTCTTCCTATCTCCCTCTCCCTCTCCCTCTCTACCTCTCTATCTCCATCTTTGTCTCCCTCTCCCTCACCCTCTCCCACTCCCTCTTCCTGCCATCCCCCTCACCTTCCCTTCTAACTCCCTCTTCGACTCCAACTCCCTCTCTCTCTTTGACTCATTATCCCTCTCCCCCTATCCTTCTCTGTCTCCCCCTCTCCCTCTCCCTCTCTCCCTCTCCCAATCCCTCTCCATCTCTCTCCCACTCTCTCCCCCTCTCCCCCTCTCTTCCTCTCCCACTCCCACTCTAACAACCTTTCCCTCTCCCTCTCCCTCTCCCCTCTCACCCCCACCCCCACCACCGTTCCCACTCCCACTCCCTCCTCTCTCTCTCTCTCTCCCTCTCCCTCTATCTCTCTCCCTCTCCCTCTCCCTCTCCATCTCCCTCTCCCTCTCTCTCTGCCTCTTCCCTGCCTCTCCACCCCTCTCTCCCACCCCCACTCCCACTCCCACACCCTCTCACTCTCCCTAAACATCTCTCTTTCTATCCCTCTCTCCTGCCACTCTCCCCCCTCTATTTCCCCCTCTCCCTTTCCTTCTCTTTCTCCTTCTCCCTCTCCCTCTCCCTCTCCCTCTCCATCTCCATTCTATCTCCCTCTCCCACATCTCTCCCTATCTTCTTCTCCTAGCCACTCCCACTCCCACTCCCTCTCTCTCCACACTCTCTCCATCTCCCTATCTCTCTCCCCTCTCCCCCCTTTCTCCCCCTCTCCCTCCCCCTCCCCCTCCACCTCTCCTTCTCCCTCTCTCCCCCCTCTATCTCTCCCTCTATCTCTCCCTCTCCCTCTCCCACTCCACCTACCTCTCCCTCTCCCTCCCTCCGGCTCCTCTCCTCTCCCTCTCCCTCTCCCTCTCCCTCTCCCTCTCTCTCCCCTCTCTCCCCCTCTCCCTCTCCCCATGTCTCCCCCCTGTCTCCCCCCTCTATCCATCATCATCTCCCACTACCACTCCTCTCCCTCTCTCTATCACTATCACTCCCACTCCCTCTCCCTCCACCTCACCCTCTCCCACTAACACTCACACTCCATCTTGTTGGAAACACAAGGGTAGACAACTGAGAGGGGGGGTGAATCAGTTGTCTCATAAATTAAACTTATTAACCTTATTCTTAGATCTAACAAATAAACATGAAAGCATAAATCACCACCACATTAGAAACACACATAACACCATGATTTTTACGTGGAAACACTGTTAGGGGAAAAACCACGATGGAGGTTAGTCCACAAGATTATACCCTGTTAAAAGTATAAAAGAAATATGAATGGGGAATGCGCATGCATTTAGGCACACTGCCTAGAGCTCACTGCTCAAATACAACAAGGCTTACTACCCAAAGGAAGACACACTGTCTTACATAAACATTCGGATTACATCCACAAGATTTTGAACTAAGAAAATAGCATCTGCTAATGCCTAATTATAGTTCTGGTTAAGCACAAAAACATTTGCTCACTCGCTCACTCTTCTTCACACTCTGCTTCTACCTTCAAAAGATTAGAACATCATTCACACACAGGACTCACACATCACTCACACACATTCACACCATGCCTTCAAATGGTAGAAACAATCGCTTATATATATCTGTGACTAAGAATAACATCAATTGCATGTCAGCTTCAACAAGAAACTAAAATGTGTACAAACTGTCAGCCCAAAACATAAATAATTTACAATGTGAATCAACCAATGTTGGCCACAACATAGTAAGGACCCAAAACAAAATCCTCGAACACAAAACACCTCAAAAAATTATGCCTCAAAGGTCCACAACACGCTACAATCACCCTGTCAGCCATGATCATGAAAAACATGAACACACAAAGGAAAATCATCGAATGCAAGAACAATGATCAATGCAGACATGCAAAAAAGATAAAGCATGATCTAGAAACATCCATGAGCATCATGAATCACCATAGAAGCATCCACAACAACTCATCTTACTAGAATCACATTATCTTCTATCAGGAACACCAACTGATGCAACAAAAAAGCTATCAAAACATAGACACTCATAACTCAATCAAATCTTCATGAGGATCTCTGAAAATTAACGTGGAAAAAATAGATATACTAAAAAACAAACCCTTTAATCCACAACCTCTTATCATCAATATACTGAGCTAGCCAACAGCATGAACTTCACTACATCACTGACAACCTACAACTTATTTTATTACAATTTTCTCAATATCCTTGACATACATAGCCTTAAAGACATTAATTCCAATAGTTTTGGCATCAATGACAACTAAATATCAACAGCATCCTACAATCTCCCCCTTTGGCATTGATGACAACACATGATGTGAAAAACACCATCAACACAACTATCTCTTAGCACTTTCTCCCCCTTAGATTTTGACTCTTCTCCCTAGATAATTCATAGTTTTTCACATGACTCTTCTCCCCCTTTGACATAAATGACAAATATAATGTGTATCTTTCTCCACACAAGCTCTAAACCACATTTTGAACATCTGACTACTCCCCGAGTAGTAGCCACCACAACATCAATCTGGATCATAAGATACGACTATGAAATGCATACACTGATGCAAGTCAATGCATCTTAGTTCTGATTAGGAGGGGCAATCACCTCTAGCTTCCCTCTAAGATACTCAAAAGTGTCCTTAGGAAAGGGCTTGGTGAAATATTTCAATCTATTCTTTAGTGGGCACATACTCCAATCTAACTTCCTTTTCACTTACCTTCTCTCTGAAAAACTAAAACTTGATAGATATATTCTTGGTTTTTGAATGCACCACTGGATTCTTAGAAATGTTAATTGCACTTGAATTATCACAGAATATAGAAATAGGCTCATCATACACAACTCTAATATCTTTCAACATCTACTTCATCCACAATACTTGAGTACAATTGTTAGCAGCAACAATGTATTTGACCCCTACAGTAGATAAAGAAATGGCATTTTGCTTCTTACTTAACCATGAAATCAACTTTTTTCCCAAGAAAAATGCACCGCCACTGGTACTCTTCCTGTCATTCACATCTCCTACCCAATCAACATCAGTAAAATCACTAAAAGTAAGGTCATCTTCTTTAGGATACTATAGGCCAAAATCAACTGTTCCCTTCAAGTATCTGAAAATCCTCTTCACAGCTGTCACATGAGATTCCTTACGATCAGCTTGAAATCTTGCAACAATGCATATGACATTCATGATATCAGGCTTGGTTTGCATCAAATAGAGCAATCCACCAATCATCGATTTGTATCTAGTCTGATTTACTTTAGGTGTATCATCATCTTGTGTCAACTTACATCCGATCACCATAGGTGTACCAACCGGCTTTGAATATTCCATACCAAACTTCTTTAGCAATTCTTTCACATACTTGGGCTGAGATATAAAGATCCCTTTATCTAGCTGAGTGATTTGAAATACCAAAAATAATTTCATTGCTCCAATCATAGACATCTCAAACTCACTTTGCATCTCATCAGCAAACTTCATGCACAAACTATCATCTCCTCCAAAAATGATATCATCAACAAAGACTTCAACAATCAAATCTTTATCATGATCAATCTTGAAATACAAATTATTATCAGCAACACCTTTATTAATTCCAAGATTCAACAAATACTTGTCCAATCTAGCATACCATGCTCTTGGGGCTTGCTTAAGTCCATACAATGCTTTCTTCAACTAATGAACCATATCTCCCTAATCAGTCAATTGAAATCCATTAGGTTTCTCAACATTCACTTCTTCTAGTTCACCATTTAGAAATGTTGACTTGACATCCATCGATAAACCTTGAAGTTTTTGTAAGCAACATAAGCAAGAAATAGTCTCACAACTTCAATCCTAGCAACAGGGGAAAAAGTTTCTTCAAAGTCAATTCCTTCCATCTGAGAATATCCTTTACACACAAGTCTTGCTTTGTTTCTAACAACTTCACCTTTCTCATTCAGTTTATTTCTAAAGACCCATTTAGTTCCAATTACATTTTTTTCCTTAGGTCTAGGAACAAGAATCCATGTATCATTCTTCTCAATTTGCAGTAGCTCCTCTTTCATTGCTTCCACCCAGTGTTCATCTTTGCATGCTTCATTGACACTATTAGGCTCAATCTTCGAGATCAAACAATATTCTTCTGCAATTCTTCTATTAGTTTGAACTCCTTTGTTCTTGTCACCAATAACCTGATCTTCTTAATGATTTAGTCTTGCATACCTTAGAGTCTTAGGATGTTCTTGAACTTTAGGCTCTTATGATCTCTCTTCTGCATTTTCACTAGTTCCTACCTCTTGATTTTCCTAATTCATTGGAATGATCTGAACTTGATTTTGAGTCTAAACTTTATTTCCTTTATTTGAGCTATCATTTTGATCATCTGAATCATATCCAAAAGTTTTGGATGGTCTGACTGTGTCTTCATCAACCTTGACATTAGCTCTTTCAACTACTTACCTCAATCTCTTAGTGTAGCACCAGTAGGCCTTACTTTTAGTAGAATAACCAAGAAAAATTCCTTCATCACTTCTAGCATCAAACTTTCCTATATCTTCATCTCTTTTGATAAAGCATCTACTCCCAAAGATTTTAAAGTATCTAACAGTAAGCTTATGACCATACCATAGCTCATAAGGAGTCTTACCGATATCACCTTTGACTTGTACCCTATTGAGAGTGTAAACAATAGTACTCACAGCTTCTCTCCAGTAGATATGAGAAACATTTCCTTCCAGCATCATAGTCCTATCATCTTCATCAATTGTTCTACTCTTCCTTTCCACAACTCCATTTTGCTGAGGGGCCCACGAGGCAGATAATTGTCTCTTTATCCCATGATCTTGACAAAAAAGAATTAAACTCACCAGAAGTGAATTCACCACCTCTATCTGATCTTAGACATTTACTATTCAGACCTATCTCTATCTCAACCATAGCCTTGAAAATCTTGAATTTCTCTAGAGCTTCAGATTTTTCCCTTAGGAAAGTAACCCACATCATTCTAGAATAATCATCAATAAGTAACATGAAATACCTATACCCTTGTAAACTTCTGACTCTAGAAGGACCACACAAATCAGCATGCACAAGCTCCAACACTTCATTTGAACAATGTTGTTTGCTCCAAAATGAAATTCTAGTTTGCTTCCCTAATTGGCATTCCTTGCATATGGAATTAGTAGGTTTTATCAACTTAGGAAGATCTCTCAGTACCTAAGTAGAACTTATCTTGATAATATTGTCAAAGTTCACATGACACATTCTCCTATTCCACAACCAACTTTCATCAACTTGAGAAATCAACCAACTTTTATTAGTAGCATTCAGGTGAAATATATTACCTTTTGTTTTTGTACCTGATGCAATCACATATCTGGAACTCCCCAATATTTTTCACTTTCCATTCTTGAATTGAAGATTGTATCCCTTGTCAACCATCTGTCCAACACTTAAGATATTATGCTTCAAACCTTCCACATATAGAACATCATCAGTATTATGCTTACCATCAAGAGAAATGGATCCTCTGCCAACAATTACACCAGCTTTGTCATCACCAAATCTTACAACACCACCATCATACTTTTCCAAGATCACAAATTTACTTTTGTCACCTGTCATGTGATGACAACATCCACTGTCAATCACCCATCAATCTTTTTCGTCAACTCTGGCAGATAGGGCTTTCTCCACGTTTGTGTAACTAGCAGATTTAGTAGGCACCGAATCATTTTCCTTGATAGCAATAAATACCCATTCATCCTCACTTGCATTCCCTTTATCAAATTCATCATCTGTCACACCTTCATCAGTAGCACATTAACACTTTGTTTGAAATCTAGGCTTGTTAGGTCTTGGATTAGGGACTCTTTCTAGACACCTTGATGCAAAATGACCTATCTTATTGCAAGAAAAACATTTAATAGGCAATTTTTCTTTATACTTACCTTCTCCTTTGGCTTTCGTTTTGACAATGAGTGCTTCAAGCTCATCTACTTTTCTTTCTTCTTCTTCAATCTCTCTCATTTCCTCCTCATACTTGAATATTTTTCTAGAAGAAATTTCTCTTGGATCATATCTCTCCCTATCTTTTTCGGAAATAGTAGTTTTGAATGTAGATTTTGTCTTAGGAAGAGCATCACCAAACTCACTTAACTCAAATGCAAAAAGCTTACCAATCAATATGTATCTAGTTACATTTTTCACAGTCTGGATCTCCTCAATAGTTCTAGCTTTGGCTTTGTATGCAATAGGAAAATATCTGAGCACTTTAGCAACAATCTTTGATTCTTCCAATGTTCCACCAGCACATCTAATACTACACACAATTTCATTCACTCTCTGCATAAAATAAGTAATATTCTCATCATCACCCATTCTCAACATTTCATATTTCCCTTTCAGACTTTGCAACTTAGCAATCTTCACATGTGCATCACCTTCATAAAAAAATTGACTTTTTCTAGATCTCATAGGTGACTCCATAACATTTTTCATCTCGGAATCAGTCAGAGCACTCAACAATGCTTCCTTAGCCTTGATATTGTACTTGACATCCTTAATCTTAGCAGCAATAGAAGGACCATTCTATGAGATGATATACCTATTTCTTGTAATGTTCCAGTAGGGTTCACCAATGCATCTCATATGACACTCCATTCGAGTCTTCCAAAGAGAATAATTAGTTTCATCAAATCTTGGACTATCCTTCTTATATGTCACCATCCTAGATCACCTCAAGCTATTAAAATTCTTCTGAGGAACCTACTCGAATACCAATTGTTGGCAACACAAGGGCAGACAACTAAGAGGGGGGTGAATCAGTTGTATCAAAAATTAAACTTATTAATCTTATTCTCAAATTTGACAAATAAACATGAAAGCATAAATCACCACCACATCAGAAACACACATAACACCATGATTTTTACATGGAAACCCTGTTAGGGGAAAAACCATGGTGGATGTTATTCCACAAGATTATACCCTATTAAAATTATAAAATAAATATGAATGGGGAACACACATGCATTCAGGCACATTGCCTAAAGCTCACTGCTCAAATACAACAAGGCTTACTACCCAAAGGAAGACACACTGTCTTATAGAAACATTCGGATTACATCCACAAGATTTTGAACTAAGAAAATAGCATCTGATAATGCCTAATTGCAGTTTCGGTTAAGCACAAAAAAATCTACTCACTCGCTCACTCTTCTTCACACTCTACTTCTGCCTTCGAAAAATTAGAACATTATTCGCACACAGGACTCGCACATCACTCGCACAAATTCACACCATGCCTTCAAATGGTAGAAACAATTACTTATATATATCCATGACTAAGAATAACATCAATTGCATGTTGGCCTCAACAAGATAATAAAATGTGTACAAACTATTGGCCCAAAACATAAATAATTTACAATTCGAATCAACCAATGTTGGCCACAACATAGTAAGGACCCAAAAAAAAATCCTCAAACAAAAAATAGCTCAAACAATTATGCCTCAAAGGTCCACAACATGCTACAATCACCTTGTCGGCCATGATCATGAAAAACATGAACACGCAAAGGAAAATCACTGATCGCAAGCACAACGATCAATGCAGACATGCAACAAAGATAGAGCATGATCTAGAAACATCCACGAGCATCATGAATCACCATAGAAGCATCCACAACAACTCATCTTACTAGAATCACATTATCTTCTATCAGGAACACCAATTGAAGAAACAGAAAAACTATCAAAACACACTCATAAATCGATCAAATCTTCATGCGGATCTCTGAAACTTAATGTGGATAAAATAGATATAGTAAAAAACAATTATTAATCTTTCGTCAATTACTCATCAACATATACAAATGAGGGATAGATCCCGAACCTTTAACAACATTCCTTTCGATACATCGCCTGATTCATCCGATTTATTGCGTGAAAAAGCGTTTGATTTGATTTCATTTATCTGACATTAATTCCATATCCGTGATCTGATTTGTCTCGATCAAATAAATGCCGATGATGATGCCTGATTTTGATTTTATTTGCGATTGATTTGATCGCGATGATCATTCTTCTGATTCTCTCATCATCATCCTTCCCTTCTTATTATCCTGATAACCTGATTTTTTATTCTTAGAAATAAAATTTTGATTTTTGTTTTTCGATTGTTCAGTTTGGTCTTAGGTTCTTTGTTTTCCACCGTTTTTTGTTCTATCAAATTTTGGTTCTCAGCCAGAGTTGGGTTTCTTCTTGCTAAAATTGAATCAAATGATGAAAAATGATATATTTTATATGCTTTTGAGGACTAATGGAGGCATTTGTGTTGTAGGATTAAATCATACACCTGATGATATTTCTCAAGGAACTAAATTGGAAAGCATACCTCAGTCAATTTGGTATAAAAACTCTTCAAAGGATAAAGTCGCCGAGACCAGCTCGATGTCTTTTCGACTGGCAGTTTGGTTATGTTCATTTGAAATATATCGGTCAGCCAGACATTTTAGTCGCCATGGGTTTTTATATATCTCGCCGACCAAAATAAGTCCTGCTGATCGTTGCACACAAGGCTAGTGTCACCGAAATAATTTGGGTTCGGGGAGAAGTCTTCCTGACTGATAGAAGTCTCAGTGAAAGGTTGTGGCTTCGAGGTAAGATCTCACTGACGGGGTGAGGTCTCGCCGAATTGGGATGTTTCGGGGAGATGTCCTGCCGACACGGGGGAGTCTCACCGAAAGGTTTGAGTTCGGCATAAGGTCCGGCCGAGTGGTGGAGGTCTCAAAAAAAGAAGGGTTGCTCAGGGAGAAGTCTTCCCGACTCTCCAGAGTCTCACCAAAAGGTGGGGGGTTCATTGTAACGTCTCACCGACCGGGGAGAGTCTCGCCGATATGGAATGATATCGGTATAACATCTGGCCGACCGAATGGAATCTCCTTGAAATAAAATGAGCTCACCAAAGGATCTTGAGTTCGATATAATGTTTGGCCGACCCAAAAGAAGTCTCGCCGACTGGTGAAACTTTCACCAAAGGATGAAGGGCTCAATGGTTTGGACTTGCTATGATGTCTTCCCAATAGTGATAGTCTAGGCGACAACTTTATGTTGTGGGATAACTCTTACACACTCACTATGACCTCTGGCCTATAACGATTGTCTTGCTAATGGTTTTTGTGATATCGATATAACTTTTGCATTCGATATGAGGTCTCACCGACAGTTGTATGCTATGTCGATCGCTGTTGAGAGGCATAATCACATCAGGGAGACATGGCTAGTGTCTCATTGACATGCGATTTTGTCTGAAGAATCATTTGACCCCTTAGAAATCCTATGTGGAGTGTGTTCAACCAATCAGAAGAAGCTAAAGGTGAACCATTGGCAGTTTGACTGATTGACTACCCTTGTGAAGAAGATCAACAGAATGTGTGCGGCATGGGTCGGCTCAGTGAAGCAATGGTGTTTGGATCTAACAAGGGAGGTCAGATACTGCTTCTTGAAGATGGTCAACTTGCAGAAAGATCTTGAGCACAAGATAGCCGAAAGGAAGAAAAGGCCATGAGTCTCAGTGACAACTGGGATCTCTACTGGAAAAAGGTAGATCGATATTAATGGCTATACTTTAGAACATTCAAAGCGGCTCTGATGGAATTTTGAGGGTGGACATGGAGGTCAGAAGTTATTGCGATGGTTGCAAAAGATCTAAGGGCTACTCCTGAGGGCGATCCTTCACCAACATGGACACCAGGGATGCACATTAAATGCAGCATTAACATCATTCCAAAAATATCTGGGGGCCGACCCTTCTGAAGTGGGATATTTTTGTAAAACCCTAAAGCAAGGGGGCGACTTTCTTTTGGAACGTTCTATATATATGGCATGTTTGCCTCTTTTAAAAGGAGGGATATTCTTAGAGACCAGTGGTAGTAGAGAAAAGGAGGATAGATAGAGATTTCAGGGACAGACATATTTTTCAGCAGTAGGGATTTTCTAAAAGATAGAGGAGACAGGACTACATCCTATTTCTTTGTAATGGGATCTCATTTCTTTGTCTTCTAGGTTAAGGTTAGAAGGTAGAGAAACTTAAGAGTAGAATAGAGTAGGAGTTAGATTCAGCATAGACAGTGATGTATCTTTCAAGTTTTCTTAGTGTCGATGGAGATAATCTAAAGACATAGGTTTTTTATACACTGGTGATTGTGCCAGCTTTGTAAATGTTGCTTATTTGTTCCATAAATAGTAGAAGCAACTAGACTTAAATCTACTTCATATTATGCTTCAGCATGGTAGTTATCTTGGGTTAATCATTCAATTTGAGAAGCTTTCAAGGAATGAAATATTATTTTATGTTTTGTCTAAATGGTGATTTAAAATCTGTTGTTGAAGTTAGCACTGTGAATGAATGAAACTGTGTGTCAATCACAAGTTAATTTTGTTCTACAGTTTTAGTTACGAATTCCTTGAAAGGTAACAAGTCTGGTTAAGTTAGATAAATTATCATTCTTTTCAGTTCCAAAGCTTTGATCTATTTTTTTTCTGTTTCTTTAAAACCCTGGTTAAAGTAGGTTTAAATTTATGTTTGATCTTAGAACAATCCACAAGCTCAACACCAGTAGGCCCCTTGAACATTATAGTTTACATCAACCATTGAGTGAAATCAGCACAGTCGAGAAACAATTACCAAGACCTTGGAGTTAGATATCCATGTGTTATTATTTCTCTTTCACGAGAGCATAATAGTAATATTCTATTTAACTGTTGTTGTGCTCATCTGAACTATCAACAGGAAAGTGGCGCTAGAAGGAGGGCCTAGAAGAGAAAACTGGATAATACTGGGTTTTTCTCACCAGAAAGGTCCCATAGGGTTCTTCGATCAATTGAAAATCCACCACCTTTGATAGAACTCAAGACCCCAATAAGACACAAGAGTCACAAGACTGGCTCAACCGTCATACCACCCTTGTCAGCTCCACTTACTCCACCAATATTTTCACCAATACCCCATTGGTTACCTATCAATCCACCACTGAATCCATCTCAAGTGCTATCACAGCTGGTTCGACCCATCCAACAGCTGGCTCAACCACCACCACCACCACCAATGGCATTTTTTCAAAATAATCCCTCTCCATTGGGAACTATTCCTGGAGGTTTTCATGATATGCCTAAGAATCCTGAGAAATTCTATCCCAAATACATTCATGGTGAATCAAGGAGTGTTGAAGAGCACATACAAGCTTTTAAGGACGCTTGTACTAGAGCTCAAATAGCTCACCATGATGTAGTTTGTAGGTTTCTCCCTTATTCCTTAGGGGATATGGTGTACAACTGGTACCTAAATCTTCCTCGGCACTCTATTCTAAGCTAGACAGACTTGGAGAATGCTTTCATCAATCAGTTCAGAATTTATGTGGATCCAGCCATTTTGTTCCACCAATTTTCTACCATTAGGAAGGAGCCAGGTGAATCTTTTCCCTTGTTTAATACCAGGTTTCAACGAATGTATAGGAGACTACAGGACCCCTATCTAGTCGCTGAGAATAGTGCCATTCAAGCATACTTTAGAGTTATAGACCCTTTGCTGGGCTTATTCCTACAAAGGACTTATCAGCCTGTGAACATTGATTCCCTGTCTAAAGTTTATCATCTAGCCATCAAGCTGCAACAACAAATTAGCTCCCAACAAGGAAGTTTGGGAGGAGGTTTCCCTTCAATGGGGTATCAGATGCCTAGCCCAACCCCTTTATTCAATACTGTCCCAGGGATGTCTCCTTCCCATTATGGACCTATGTCCAAGTTACAGACTCAATCTCATGTTCCATTCTTTTCCAATGGAGCTCCTGACTTCTTTCAACAATCATAGGCTCATCATAGTCCGCATGGTCATCATAACCAAACTGGAACACCAAATCATGACAGTCAGCCACTTGTTGCTAAGAATGTTGAAAGTGAAAAGACAGTTCAACTCACAAATGAGGTGGAGACCCTAAAGAAAACTTTGTCTCAAGTTATGAATGACATGGGCCAGATTAGATTGAACTCTTCTCGAAACCAAGGTAATTATCCTAATCAAAGCAATAACAATTAGGGTAATTATCAGAATCATAACAATCATGACCAAAGGAGTTATCAAGGCCAAAACTCCCCTAACCAAGGCTATCAAAACCAAAATAGAGGATATAACCAAAGGCCAAATAACAATCAACAATGGAATATAGGGCCAAATAATGGTGGAGTTTCTCACAATTATCAAGCTAATGAGGAAAGTTCACATACTACAAATGTAGCTAACCTTAATTTTATGACTAACTGGTGTAGGTTGCATGATACTGCAACCCATTTTGAGGTAAACTGCCTTGAAATGGAGAAAGTTATCAAGATGGCACAGGCAGATGCCCAAACGTTCCAAGGGAATTCAAATAAAGAAGGTGGCTCAACAGATACAACAATGACTTATGACCTCTTTGAGGAAGAACCTTCATTCCCAATGCAAAATGAGAATGAACCAGAGGAAGATATGTATGATGCCCAAGCCTTTCAGAAAAAGGGAGGACACTTCTTAAGAAATCAAAATAAGGGTCCGTTCACTACATCAGCACCACCTAATCACATGGTGCCTCTAAATCAAAGTGCTGACAATAACCCTCCTCCAGCAAAAGGTCCACCTGACTTCCATAACAAAGGTAATTCACCTGGTGTTGTTAGATGTAATGCAAGCTATAACACAAAATTTGATATTGTTTATGAGATGAAGAGACAGAAAACCTCTTTGTTGTATTTTGACATCCTAAAGTGGTGCCCTGCTCAACAAGAGATAATGCTGAAAGCTTTGGAACAAGTTGATAAATCAAAAGGGAAAAACAAGGTGGCACTTACTGTAGACATGAACGCAGCTTTGTACAGAAGCAAGGTAGGTACCCCACCATTTCTTTTGAGTTTGAGGATCTGTGGGAAGAATCTACATAATTGCCTTCTAGATTCAAGGGCTTCTGGCAATGTTATGCCATTTTCTATATGCAAGAAATTAGGATTGAACCCTGTCCAAACAAACAAGAAGGTCATCCAACTTGACAAAACAGAGGTTAATGTAGTTAGAGAATTGAGAAACATACATGTGCAAGTAGGGTCTGACCCTAGGATTCAAACCAATATAGATGTTCAAGTAGTAGACATTCTCGAGACTTATGGTATACTGTTGAGCCGAGATTTGATGAAAAGTATAGGGGGATATCTCTCCCTTGACTTTTCACATATGTGGCTACCATGGAGGGGAATTCCTACGCAGATTAGGATTGAAAGTGAACCTTGCCTCAAGCATATCATCACTGAATATGATTGTCCCAATGAGGTGTCTTATTTTTAAACCGAGATAGGGGTTTATAAAAGAGAGGAAATTCTAACCTTTTCACTTCTTGATTCTAAAGACATGTCAATACAAAAGTTCCCTGATTCTATGACTAATGAAAATCATCAGGCATTGATCAAGAAGTTGCAACAAGATCAGCTGGTCTTAGGGGAAGATATCGGCTTGCAAAGTCTTTTACTCCCTAATTGGTGTAGGATACACTACTAAAATCATTCGGAATTGACCTGCCAACCTAGCATTTTAAATCATGTTTCCCAAGCTGAGGAAACTAGCCTAAGTCAGCTTGAGACCATTGCAGATCACTTCTCATTTGAATCCAAAGATGCAGTAATGTTAACCAGGGATAAGATACCTTTAAAGGAAGTTCCTTCTCAAATTGAACTTACCCCAGTCACATTTCCAAACCAGCATATTTATGAGGAACAACCCCAAGGTTTGTTCAATACCCCTGCACTCACAAGTATACCAAAACTCAAGGGATTAATCAAAGATGTAAGTGACTATTAGAAGGATAGCCACATATTATATGATATATCTATGCAGGAATTGAAAATTACACCTGAGGAACCTATTGAACACCTGTTCCCCATATTTGATGCAAAAGATCAAGTAGCCCCACCTATGGCTCATTTTATCCAAATGCCCACAATAACCTCAAAAAGATCAACTCCAGCTCATGATCAACTGTGGACCCTCACATTTGAAGGATCCAAATCCAAAACAGGTTGTGGTGTTGGGATTGAATTAACCAGCCCGAAAGGGAAAACTTTCTTTACTTCTTACAAGCTGTAGTTTGGATGCACTAACAACATAGTAGAGTATGAGGCTCTAGCTCGGGGGCTGATGTTTGCACATAAGAAGAAATTTATTGCATTAATGGTTAAAGGGGATTCATAAGTAGTTATCAAGCAAGTGCGCATCCAATACACATGTCACAATAGAAGGCTAGCAGCTTATAGAAATCAGGTATGGAACCTGATTGAAGAATTTGATGCTTTTGGGATTAGCTTAATCCCTAGAGAGGAAAATCAAATAGCTGATTCATTAGTTGTTGCCGCAAGTACCCTGGAACCCATGCAAGGCTCCAAACTTAAGATATTCTCAGTGGAATTGATATCCACCCCGGTTGTTCCTGATAATGTCAGGAACTTTCAAGTCTTTGATGATGATCGACATATCCTTTCTTTTCTAGCAAGTTCAGATGTTTTTGAAGGACATATCATCAATGAGTTTAACAGAGATCAAGGGGATTGGAACCCTGAAGATTGCGATACAGAGGGGGTCCTTAATCTAAAAGGTAATAGCATTCCCAAGGGAATGGTGGCCTTAGAAAGAATTTTTGATTTAGACCCAAGGGTTTGGGAAAAGGTATCAGTCGAAGATAAAGGAGGTGAATATGAAATTGTTAATCTAGCTGATTCTAGCCCAGAAAGAAATGTTTACATAGGGAAAGCTTGCCCTGAAGCAATTAGAAAAGATATACTGAGGGAACTGATGAAGGATATTGCTGCAATATCCTGGGGGTATGAAGATCTAAAGAAATTCAATGCTTCTATTATGACTCACACTATTCCTTTGAGGTTTGAAGCTAAACCATTTTGACAAAAACAACGTCCTATCAACGCCCTGATTGAACCACTGATCTTTAAGGAAGTTCAGAAATTGATTTTTGCAAGAATAATCTTCCTTGTACGACATTCAACATGGGTGGCTAATTTGGTTCCAGTCCGTAAGAAAAATGGAGAGATCAGGCTATGTGTGGATTTCAGGAATCTGAATAGAGCTTCAGAAAAGGACAACTACCCACTCCCTTCTCTGGACGAAGTATTGCAAACTGTCAATGGATCTCAGATGATATCATTCTTGGATGTTTATTCTGGATACAATCAAGTGATTGTTAATTATGAAGATAAAATGAAGATAGCCTTCACTACTAAGTGGGGAACATTTGCTTACAGAAGGATGCCATTTGGTTTGATAAACGTTGGAGCCACTTTTCAGCGCACCATGGACATAGCATTCAAAGCTCTGATTGGAAAATGCATCATCGTTTACATGGATGACCTAACAGTATTCTCTAAAGATAGACTGAACCACATTGCAGACTTAGCTAAAGTTCTTGAAAGATGTATCTAGTATGGCGTCTCCCTGGATCCTAAAAAGTGTGTGTTCAGGGTTTCTGAAGGGAAACTTTTGGGACACATAATCTCAGAAAGAGGAATATCGATAGATCCAGACCGAGTTGAGTCCATTCTGAAGATAGCCATGCCAGAAAGTATGAAGGAGATGAGATATTTCTTTGGCAAGATTAACTTTGTGAGAAAGTTTATCATAGGTTTTGCAGGAATTGTTAAGCCATTGAATGAAATGATGAAGAAAGAGGCCAAAATAGAATGGAGTAATGAGGCAAAGGCCACATTTTCTCAAGTCAAACAATCCATTTCGGAAGCACCAGTCCTCACCAGCCTTGACTATTTGAAGGAATTCTATATTTATTCTTTTGTTTCTGAACATTCCTGTACAGCTATCCTAACTCAACAAAGAGAAGAGGGAGAGGAGAGGCCAATCACCTTCATGAGTTATCCATTTAAGAATGTCGAAGTTAGGTACCCACCTCTTGAAAAACAAGCTTTTGCGCTGGTTAGAGCTGTCAAGAAGTTCAGACATTACATCCTATGAAGTCAAATCATTGTTGTAGTTCATGATGCTGCTGTAAAGTCTCTACTTATGCAGAGCGAGCTGGGGGAACGAAGAGAGAAATGGATGGCCATTTTGCAAGAATTTGATTTGGAGATTCACCCTATGAAACTCGTCTGAGGTCTATGCCTGTCTAAATCCATGGCAGACACTGGTGAGAATGTTACTTGTTAGCAGTACACAATGCAGTCCTTCTCCAACCACCCTTGGTATGCCGATATCATCTGTTTCATGCTCAATAATCGGTGCCCAGAGGGAATGAATACAACTCAAAGGAGAGCACTAATAATGAAGAGCTCCCATTAAATGCTCAAAGGAGGATTTCTATATAGGAAGAATTTCGAGGGAGTGTACCTATGATGCCTTGATCAGCAAGAGGCTAAACATGTGATTGCAGAATTTCATGGGAAACATGGCACATGTCATGGTTCTGCAGACTCATTAGCACATTAGATCCTCAGATCTGGTTATTATTGGTCATGTGTGTTCAAAGATTCCCATCAGCATGTAAGAACATGTCACATATTTCATATTTCTGCATCGAAAGAATGCCATTCAGCCATGCCATTGCAGCCTGTTTACAAGGTAAGGCCATTTTCCCAATGGGCACTGGATTTTATCGGGGTAATTAACCCAAATTCTTCTGCAAGACACAAATTTATTCTGACTGCCACTAATTACTGCACAAAGTGGACAGAAGCTATACCTTGCAAGAATAGCACAACAAAAGTAGTGATCAAGTTCCTCACCAAATGCATCACAACTAGGTTTAGAGTACCCTTCGCATTGGTATGTGACAATGGCTCTTCCTTTTCTTCTGTTGAGTTCATTTCATGGGCTTATGATCAAAAAATTGTTTTAAAGTATTCTTCAAACTATTACCCACAAGGAAATGGAGTTGCAAAATCAACTAATAAAAATCTCTTAGGGGTAATTAAAAAACTGTTAGAAAACAACCCTAGGGACTGGCACACCCAGCTAAGATTTACGTTATGGGCAGATAGGACTAGGATTAAGGCTGCTTTAAAGACCTCACCATTCAAGCTAGTGTATGGCCAAGAGCCTGTGTTCCCTATTCACTTACAAATACCTATCCTTGAGTTCATGCAGAAATTCTACTCTGGTGATGATAGGATAGAAGCAAGATTAGCTGGCTTGTTGAAATTAGAAGAGCAGAGAGATGTCGCCTTGTAGCAATTCTTTAGACACTAGGCTGTTGTCAAATGTTGGTTTGACAAAAAAGCAAAAATCAAGGCTTTCAGAATATCAGACCTTGTGCTGCTATGGGATAAATCTAATGAAAAGAAGGGCAACCACCAAAAATTTGATAAGCTCTAGTTGGGTCCCTATCAAATTGCTGAGATCCTAGGAGAAAATGCTTTCTGACTGAGTAGTTTAATAGGAGAACCTATTCCATTGCCTATCAATGGACAATTTCTTAAACATTATTTTGAATCGTGAAGTTTGGTATTTTTGTTGGCCTGTGCATTTATGTAAATAATTGGTTTTTCTGTTTGTAAATGGTTTTTCTGTTGTTTTGTATGTAAATAGTTTTGTTGTTCATTTGTTTGTTCTTTCTTTCGTTATGTTTGATTCCTTTGTTGTTTTGTGTCTGTCTTGTTTGTTCCTTGGGGTTTATCTATTCTTCCCTTCTTAAAATGGTGGGTTGTTATCTGAAGTATACTTTGGTTATTAGGAGAGAAGTGGTTTAGGTATTTTCAGGTTTTCTGATTGGGTGATTTTGTCCTAAATTCGTTGTTTTATGCCCATTGTCAATAAGAGTTGTGGAAAGTTTTGAAAACAAGGTGAAAAGTAAAAAATCTTCATTAGCTACCTCTGAATCTATCACAAATCATCAAGATCATCTCCTTTTGCAATGGTATATTTTTCCTAGGGCGATAGTGTTGTAAGATTTGAGTGAAAAATATGATTCCTAGATGTTGTTATGAGGTCCATGGTAGTTTTCAACCCAGAACAGATGTCTAACATTTGACATATTGAGAGAAAATTGAATGAAATATTTGAAACTCCAAGAGAAAAGAAAAGAGAAAAAGAATTATCAAAAATAAAAGAGGACTCAATATGAATGGGTGATTCCAATATCTCTACCGGGGCTATGGATGCCTGACTGGCAGTAGAGAAATGCTATGAGAAAACTAGAGGTATCTCCGTCGGGGCTATGGATGCCTAACTAGTAGTGGAGCAATGCCCAGGATATCAATGCATGACAACTAAAGGGAATCAACTCATGTAGTTCAAATCTTCCACATTATTGTTCGAAAGATGAGGAAAACTTTATAAAAAGATGATGCACCATCAAGCACACACCCATGGATTCAGGGATAGCTAGTGTTGACTTACATTTGAGATTCTAGCTCAACCTTGGTTGTTAAAACTGACTCAACTAGAGTTGTGATGTTCATGAACCAGGAGTTTTGGGTAGCTGAATCCTTCAATTTCTTGAAAATGGTTAAACCATTTTCCCAACCGATTCACCATTTGTTATGCCTTGCATAACCACCCCATTTTATTCTGGAACAAAACGGGTCCCCATTTTTCTTTCGTTTTCTTCGCCTTTGGTTGTCTGGTTTGGTCTTAGGAGTTCTTTTATTTTCCTCCTGAGTTTGTCTTTTGTTCTGTCAAATTTTGGTTCTGCCTCAGCTAGAATTGGGTTTCTTCTCGCTAAAATTGAATCAAATGATGAAAAATGATATATTTTATATGCTTTTGAGGACTAATGGAGGCATTTGTGTTGCAAGATTAAATCATACACCTGATGATATTTCTCAAGGAACTCAGTTAGGAAGCATACCTCAGTCACATTTGGTATAAAACTCTTCAAAGGATAAAGTCGTTGAGACCAGCTCGATGTCTTGCCGACTGGCAGTTTGGTTCTGTTCATTTGAAATATACCGTTCGGCCAGACATTTTAGTCACCATGGGTTTTTATATATCTCGCCGACCGTTGCACACAAGGCTAGCATCATCGAAAGAATTTGGGTTCGGGGAGAAGTCTTCCCGACTGATAGAAGTCTCGGCGAAAGGTTGTGGCTTCAAGGAAAGGTCTCACTGACAGGGTCAGGTCTCACCGAAGTGGGATGGTTTTGAGGAGATGTCCTGTAGACACAAGGGAGTCTCGCCAAAAGGTTTGAGTTCGGCATAAGGTCTGGCTGAGTGGTGGAGGTCTCAGCAAAATAAGGGTTGCTCGAGGAGAAGTCTTCCTGACTCTCTGGAGTCTCGCCGAAAGGTGGGGGGTTCGTTGTAACATCTCGCCTACCGGGGAGAGTCTCGCCGACATGGAATGATATTGGTATAATGTCTGGCTGACCGGATGGAGTCTCCCCGAAATAAAATGAGCTCGCTGAAGGATCTTGATTTTGGCATAATGTTTGGCTGACCCAAAAGAAGTCTTGCCAACTAGTGAAACTTTCACCGAAGGATGAAGGGCTCGCCGAGACTCTTGGCTCAATGGTTTGGACTCGCTATGATGTCTTCCCGATAGCGATAGTTTGGGTGAAAACTTTATGTTGTAGTATAACTCTTGCACACTCGATATGACCTCTGGCTGATAACGATTATCTTGCCGATGGTTTTTGTGATATCGATATAACTTTTGCATTCGATATGAGGTCTCACCGACAATTGTATGCTATGTCGATCACTATTGAGAGGCATAATCGCATCGGGGGGACACGGCTAGTGTCTCACCGACATGCAATTTTGTCTGAAGAATCTTTTGACCCCTTAGAAATCCTACGTGGAGTGTGTTCAACCAATCAGAAGAAGCTAAAGGCGAACCATTGGCAGTTTGACTAATTGACTACCCTTGTGAAGAAGATCATCAGAATGTGCACGACATGGGTCAACTCAATGAAGCAATGGTGTTTGGATCTAACAGGGGAGATCAGATGCTGCTTCTCAAAGATGGTCAACTTGCAGAAAGATATTGAACACAAAAGAGCTGAAAGGAAGAAAAGGCGACGAGTCTCAGTGACAACTGGGATCTCTACTAGCAAAAGGTAGATCGATATTAATGGCTATACTTCAGAACATTCAAAGCGGCTCTAGTGGAATTTCGAGGGTGGACACGGAGGCCAGAAGTTATTGCAATGGTTTCAAAAGATCTAAGGGCTACTCCTGAGGGCGATCCTTCACCGACATGGACACCGGGGATGCACATTGAATGCAGCATTAACTTCATTCTAAAAATATCTAGGGGTCGACCCTTCTGAAGTGGGATATTTTTGTAAAACCCTAAATCAAGGGGGCAAATTTGATTTTGGCATGTTCTGTGTTTAAGGCATTTTTGTCTCTTTTAAAAGGAGGGATATTTTTAGAGACCAGTGGTAGTAGAGAAAAGGAGGATAGATAGAGATTTCAGGACAGACATAGATTTTTCAGCAGTAGGGATTTTCTGAAAGATAGAGGAGACAAAACTGCATCATGTTTCTTTGTAATGGGATCTCCTTTCTTTGTCTTCTAGGTTAAGGTTAGAAGGTAGAGAAACTTAAGAGCAAAATAGAGGAGTTAGATTCAGCATAAACAGTGATGTATCTTTCAAGTTTTCTTAGTGTAGATGGAGATAATCTGAAGACATAGGTTTTTTGTACACTGGTGATTGTGCCAGCTTTGTAAATGTTACTTATTTGTTTCATAAACAGTAGAAGCAACCAGACTTAAATCTACTTCATATTATGCTTCAACATGGTAGTTATCTTGGGTTAATCATTCAATTTGAGAAGCTTTCAAGGAATGAAATCTTATTTTATGTTTTGTCTAAATGGTGATTTAAAATATGTTGTTGAAGTTAGCACTGTGAATGAATGAAACTGTGTGTTAATCACAAGTTAATTTTTTTCTGTAGTTTTAGTTAGGAATTCCTTGAAAGTAACAAGTCTGGTTAAGTTTAATAAATTATCATTCTTTTCGGTTCCAAAGCTTTGATCTATCTTTTTTCTATTTCTTTAAAACCCAAGTTAAAGTAGGTTTAAATTTATGTTTGATCTTAGAAAAATCCACAAGCTCAACACCAGCAGGCCCCTTGAACATTACAGTTCACATAAACCATTGAGTGAAATCAGCACAGTCAAGAACCAATTACCAAGACCTTGGGAGTTAGATATCTATGTGTTATTCTTTCTCTTTTAGGAGAGAAGAATATTAATATTCTATTTAACTATTGATGTGCTCATCTGAACCATCAACATATCTATATATCTTTAACTCTCTCTCTTCCTTCACTCCCACCTCACTCCCACTCCCACTCCCTTTCT